>BQNB010006571.1:0-39284 GCA_026074375.1 Tanacetum coccineum | reverse complement strand
TTTCTGCACATTTTAGCTTCTTAAAAAGTATTTTTCCAAAATTTTCCAATTTAGTTTGTAATTTTTAGGAATTAAAATCAGTTTTTATATTTTCATTTTCTTTAAAAATTCATAGAAAATAGAAAAATAGTTGAAAATTTTTAATTCTTTTTGAGATAATTTTCTTTTTAATTCTAGTATTTTTGAAAAATATAAGTAGAATTTTAGTATTAATAATAAGAAAAAGTTTATTTTTGTTAATTCATTTTTCTTTAAAAATTCATAAAAAAATTCAAAAATAGCTTAAAAATTCTAAATCTTTTTCCTAAAATTTTCTTTTTAAATTTGTGATTTTTAGGTATAAAATTTGTTAAAAGTAGTGCCTTAGATTTTAAATTTCAGTTTTAGCTCGCGTTTTTACTTTTCGTGTATTAAAATTTCGTGCTAGTTAATTGTTTTTAGTTTGTGCTATTAAATTTGTAGTGTAATTCAAAATTTAAAAAATCCTTTATCAATTCTTGACTCGAATCCGAATAATTCCCGAATCTCAATTCACGACTTCGTTGGGATACGACCCGAGAAGAAATACTTCCCGGTTAAAAATATACATATTGTGTTTTCTTTAGTGAGATTTTATCCTTTTATTTCTCTTGATTGAGAAGTAATTTGGAAAGAATTTTTACGGGATTAATACTTTATATATATAAATTTGACTAGTGCTATACACGCATAACAAAGTTCATTCGGAACATGAAATCAGCTTCTGTTGTATCTGATATCACTGAAGCTATTGTTGTCGGTGTTGGTTTTTGCACGTGTTTAAACTGTTTTTCCCACTCTTTGATGAACGGGTCGTTAGAAGGTCTTTGTTCCAGGTCTTCTAACTTCTTGCTCCCCATTGGTATACCAAGCATGTCTTGTACTTTTTGTCTTGTTGCCTTTATAGATCCTTTCTCTAGCCTTAGTTCCATGCTTCCTGTGTAAAAGTGGTCGATTGCATAGTAAGCCAGCGTTGATGGAAGCTCAACTATTGGAAAGTGGATCATTATCTCGAAGCCCATATCTTTTAATCATTTCTTTGTGGATCTGATAAAGTCATCAAAGCTTCATACATAGGTTTTGGTGACGATCGTATGTTACAAGTTGGGTATGGTTTTTCAGCTTTTGATCATTTTCCCTTTTTAGGTATTGTCACTTTCTCCAGCTGCTCGTCTCCCTCTGATTCACTTTCTAATCCTTTATGCATTTTATCTTTTGTTAACTTCCTATCCTCCTCTTCTTCCTCTGTTTTATTGTTTTCTCCTCCTTCTATGTCATTCTTGCTTTGTTTTATCAGGTATGATCTTGAAATCGAAGATTTTGCTTTCTTTGTCCTTTTTTTCTTCTTCCTTTCCTTACCAACATGCAACCTTTCATCATCACTATTGCTCCCATCATATAAAACATCCTCCTCTGATTCCACTTGGGTTTCTTCTTCTGCTTTCTTTATCTTTTCCCCTTCTTTTTTGCCTTTTGATTTTCTTCCCTTCTTTTTTGTTTCGACTATTACATCGTCACTTGATATTGATTTCACATCTTCATCATCTTCTGCTTCATTTTGCGGGTTTACATTTTCTAATTCAGCCTGTCTTTTCGCATCACCTCTTGTGAATCTTTTTGGTGATTCTTCAATTATTGGATTTTTTTGCTTCCAGATTTTTTCATTGTCCCTTTGTAGGTGCTCTTTTGACGGTTTGATTTTTTCTTCTCAGGTTGTTCAGATTCACTTCTCTCCATCTTCCTCTTCTTTCTTCTTTGATTTTGTTGTTTTTCTTCGACTGTTTTTTTGATATCAGTATAAAAAAATATGTTAGTTTATATTATATCATATATGATTTATCAATTAAAATATTATCTTTTGCATGTTATTTACTTTTACATTTAATATCATGTATGATATTAAAGACTAGAATTGTACCTTTGCCATCTTCTTTCTTCTTTGATCTTTTAGCTGCGTTCAAGAATGGCAACATTTTTATGTTTCTAAAAACTTGATCTACATTCTCTTCATTATCAGCTTGATCTTCATTGTCAGCATCCTCTTCATTATCATCATCCTCTTCATTGTTGTCAGCATCCTCTTCATTTTCAGCATCCTCTTCATTATCATCATCCTCTTCATTGTTGTCAGCATCCTCTTCATTATTAGCTTCATCTTCATTTTCATTTGACATTCACATCATTATCTTTACATTTACAAACCACATTATTAATCACATTTGATATACATTAGTTTTTTAACAAACAAATGTACCTTCATTTTATGTTGCATCTTTAGCTTTTTTTCAAGTATTGTCTCGATAGCTTTTAGTTCAACTAATAATTCTGCTTTTCTTTTTGCAGCTTCTTCTTCGGTTTTTTCTTTGTTAGCGACGTCATCACTTTGATCATCATATTCTGCATTTTTTTCATTAATTGTTTATAAGCATATCGACAATCATATTTGATATTCGGTAATATCAGTTTAGTAGTTTATATAATATAAATTTACCTTCATTGTCTGATACGTTTTCCTCTCTATCTTTTTTAGGTTGTTTCTTTTTAGCTAGCTTCTTTGTAGCCTCTCTTTTAGCTTCTTTGATTTTTTTTTGTTTTCTCGTTTGATTTTCTTATAGCATCTTCTTCCTCTGCTGTTGCCTTTGCTGCATACGTAAACACATACATTGTGATATGTTATGTTTTGTTGAAGGTTTAGCCTTTAAAACCTAACTTGTATCATATATGATATATTATAAAAAAAAATTACAGTTTCATATTATAATTATCATATATGATATTATCTAACAAATCATTGTTTATTTGTTTTATTTACACTAAGCGTTCTGCTTTTGTCGAAAGTACAGCCTGCGTCTTATCCTTCAGCTTTGCCGAAGGAATAGCCTGCGTCTTAGCCTGCTTTTTGTGATTTCATATCCTTTCCCTTTGGCCAAGGCATAGCCTCTGAGTTTGGCAAAGACATAGCATTCGACTTTTCTAAAGGCATAGCCTCGGCTTTGCCAAAGGCATATTCACTGGCTTTGCTGCATACGTAAACACATACATTGTGATATGCTATGTTTTGTTGAAGGTTTAGCCTTTAACTTAGCCTTCATCTTTTCCTAAGGCTTTCTCGGCGGCTTAGCCGCTTACTTAACCGCATGCATTTTGATCTGCTAAGCCTTCTAATCACACTTGTCATACAAATAACATGTTCAAAATTTGTATAAAAGCTTTAAAACCTAACTTGTATCATATATGATATATTATAAAACTTTTTTACAGTTTCATATTATAATTATCATATATGATATTATCTAACAAATCATGGTTTATTTGTTTTATTTACCTTGTAATCACACTTGTCATAACACTTGTAATAACACTATATAATTTTGATCTGCTAAGCCTTCTAATCACACTTGTCATACAAATAACATGTTCAAAATTTGTATAAAAGCTTTAAAACCTAACTTGTATCATATATGATATATTATAAAACTTTTTTACAGTTTCATATTATAATTATCATATATGATATTATCTAACAAATCATGGTTTATTTGTTTTATTTACAACAAGCATTCTGCTTTTGCTGAAAGTACAGCCTGCGTCTTATCCTTTAGCTTTGCCGAAGGAATAGCCTGCGTCTTAGCCTGCTTTTTGTGATTTCATATCCTTTCCCTTTGGCCAAGGCATAGCCTCTGGGTTTGGCGAAGACATAGCATTCGGCTTTTCCAAAGGCATATCCTCGGCTTTGCCGAAGGCATATTCAATAGCTTTGCCGAAGGCATATGATGCGGCTAAGCATTCGGCAAAGGCTTAAGGCCGTCATTTCATCTCTAAATAACTCATTAACAATATCAACTAGTCGTTTCTAATCAGTTAAAACTTATCACTATAACATCATTAAAACAGTAGTTAATCACATTTTTCTCATTAAAATCCCAATGACTTCAACTAAAAATGATAATATATTCATCAAAAAACTCTATAAACAGTATTAAATGTAAAATAACACTAAAAATGTCGATATTGTGTGTTTTATACCTCTATCTTTAAATTTAATCCTGATTTTCTTTGATTTTTTACCGAAACCTTGTCCAGCGTCTTCTACCTCCATTTTTATATGATTTTTTTCTTATATTTTGATGATTTTTTGCTAGATCTAGGGTTCTATGTGTGTTTTAGTGTGTGTTTTTTTATCGGTGTAACTGTGTGAGTAGTGTGTGTTTTTTGTGTGTGTTTTTGAAATGAAACGACGGATGAATAATGAGATCGTGAGTGGTAGTTTTTGTTGTTGTAATATTACCAAATTACCCTTCCGCTTTTCTATTTTTTTTTTTTTTAATACAAAACTTTTTTTTAATCTCCACTCTTTTTTTTAGATGAATGACTGAGATTGGTCCCCAGTATCTAAAAAAAGGAGAGTATCTTAAATAACTCTCCTCTAGCCTTTACTCCTATAGAATTTTGGAACTTTAGAACTCGTAGATTGATTCATTAGTTTCGTTATTGACTAGGTAGATTTACATAAAAATAATCTACTAAATCTTCAAAGATTCTCTTAAACCTACGAATTTTATTTTGGGTGATACTATTGATATCCCTTAACCCACCAAAAGTACAAATGTTTTGTACTTTTGGGTCATTTTGTCTCCCAGTTTATAGTGTAACACAGTCTTTTATCAGTTTTTGCTCCGTATTTTTTGACAGTTTAATACTTTTGACTTGTTAAACTTTATAATTTTCGTTCCGTGCTTTCCGTTTCACAGTTTTGTAACGTAAACAAAATTATAAAAATATAAAAAAAATAAAAAACCAGAAAAACAGGGGGTACAAATGACTTTTTAAAGGGGTACAAATAACCAACCCCTTTTATTTTATGATTAGTACAAAATGACATGCAAGTTGCATTAATTTACGTGAAGGTTACTGTGGGTGGGAAAAAGCGGCGCCACTGGTTTAAGGGTATAGTAACTCTGCTATATTCGACGTCATCATGTGCACATTCTTGTACACAGTGCGCGACGAACCTCAACCGTTCGTTATTGCCACTATTTTATTTTCTCTAAAACAATGTCAAATAAGAAACATACACTTTTTTATAAAACGACTCAAACTATTTTTATTTTTACTCATCATCAAAGATAAATATATTTAATATCTTTTTGAAAATGTTAAAGTTCAAATTTAAAATACCAAAGTAAAAGTAAAACACAAAAAAATCAAGTTTCAATCGTCACATTCACGATTTAGCGGAATAAAATTACATAACATGCGTAATAAACGTCTCAAAACAAAGTACGTCACTAGTATAACTACAATTAAGGTATCTTTATTAAAACTTAAGGGTTAATAGTTAAAACTATGAAAAGGTAAAAGAAAAAACAACAATTAACTGTAAGAAACTTTTTGCTTCAGGTAACTAGAACATGAGAAGAAGAACCCTAATTTGTTTCATGTAATTTCAATTTGGGAAAAGTAGATAATTAGGTTTATTGATTAGAAAATCTGGAAATGAAACGTCAATATTTGTTACTGAGATCAGCGGACTCGTATTGTTTTTTTTTTTGCCTAAAAAAATTAATGGGCTAGTAAGTATGTAAGTTAGTAAGTTAGTAACTTGGTAATTTGGTAAACTCGCATCAACACGCGATCTTACGTGCGGGTTTACGATCCTACTTACGATCCTACCTCTGATGCGATCCTACACCGATCCTACACAATTTTATCAGGTGGGCACGTAAGATCGTATGATCTTACGTGTAAACTCGCGGGTTTGACAGCCTTGATATATATAACATCAAACCTATATAACTCGTAAATGTGCAAAAAAATAACTGTAACTCAACAATCCCTCTTTTCTCCTTGATATCAAGTTTATCGTTTCAAATATAAAATATGTAACTCGTAGATCTTCCTGATTATTGTATTTGCCGTATTTCCTTTCCCTCCTTTTGGGTTTCCGCCAATTTCTTTCCCGCCTAATCTTTTCTCCTTTCCCTCCTTTTTTTTCATTTTGTCCTCATGTAATAAACCCGCTTTCCCTTTTTTGAGTTGGGGTTGGCAGGAAGACCGTCCCATCATCTTTAATTCTCGCCAGTTTTGTTGGTAATTTTAGTGTCAACGACGGCCATTTAGGTAATGACGATTTACTAGAGACTAATGAGATTTCATATTCGGCTCGGATACGAGTTAGGTAAGTGTGGAGTGCACACTCGTTGGGCTAATATGTTTTCGACCATGACAAAAATGCAGGGGTCAAGGGGGTTGCTCCCCCTTGCGGGGTCAAGGGGCAGAGCCCCTTCCAAGTAAGTTGTTCGTTTTTTCCTCTTATTTTCCCCAACCATTGTGACTGTTGAAAAACAGTTGTGAGAGTTGGTTTCAACCGACTTTAACTGCATCAAAACTGTCATATAAAATCTGTTTTTAAACATATTCATTAGTCTCATTTACAGATACGAAAAACACATACAATTCCTTTATTGTTCTTGCTTTGTAATCTGGTGCCTAGAATACAAAGTGTTCTCTTCTAGAATTATCCCGATAAGGATTTCGTGCAACCCAAGCATCTATAAGGTCAAAATACTTTATACGAAAAGTGAACTCAACACGATTCTAGTAAGATATCCAGGATCATCGCAAACCCTACCAATTTATAACAAGTTTCATTGTCTAATTCCCGCCAAACTCCTTGTCTAATTCCCGCCAACACACAACCATATATATGTCAGACCATCATAAAACTCTAAGTCACTCCTTCGCTCACCCTCCATCACACTTATAAACACACATACCGTTTCCACACAACCTTGCCTTCAAGTAATAATAATATTTGCGAGTATGCGTCTTTGTTGTGAATCAGGTTTAAGTTGTTTTTGGTAAATTGAGGGTGTGTTGTTTAAATGCAGCCATGCATGTGTAATGTCGCTGCTTGTAGTTGGCGATAGAGCGGACAAAAGAAATTCAGATTTCTTGAGAAGTAAGTAGCTGTGTTTTTTGTTGTTAATTGTTACGTTGAAATTTAAATCAATTACACAATAAATGGCCATAAACAGAACAATTACACAAAACAATTTGCTAGCTGAAGTTGAAATAAACCAACTTAGGGGGTGTTTGGGATTGCGATATGAAAGGGATTATCTGATTATTGCGTTTTAAAAACGCAAATAAGTAGTTTTGAGTGTTTGGTAAATAGAGATGGAAAAGTGATTATTTGCGTTTCACATAGTTGAAAATGGAGTTTTGACTCTGCTAGTCCCTGCATACTTTTTGCAAACGCACTTGTATATCATTCAACCAAATTACTAATTTACCATTATATATATCCTTCTTCCTCACGCACCTCATTCATTTATTTTTCCATTCATTTACTTTTCCACTGCCACATATTATTCTTCCTCACACACCATTTCAAAAGCTTTATAATTCCCTTGAAAACAAATGTGTTTTGTAATTTTGTTGTAGAAAGTAGGTCCTTATGGAGCTTACGAGAGAAATCGTTGGACATGGAAGAAAAGTCAAAAAGTATTGAGATTGATAATCTCGAGTATTTTAACACAGCAAATGTTTTGGTAGATTTATCGAAATAGTTTTGTATACTTATCTTTAACAAAAATAAAAGAATAGTTAAAATTAATAAGATAAATGCAAAAGTAAAATACATATCTTTTTTTGATAAACTTTTATATGTTCAATTTATTTATAATATATGGTAATGTCTTTTTTAGTAAATTACATGTTAAGTTATCAAATAATCTGATTTGTCAAACATTCAAAAAATTAATTATCTGATTATCGCGTTATCATATAACATAATCAGATCCAAACACCATATATCATAACCACGTTTTGTTACAGCTGATTATTTGATTATGCGTTTTCAAAACGAATAATCTATTTTCAATAAGCAATCCCAAACAACCCCTTAATCTGGTTTAACACATTTATACAGATATTGTAACTTGCCTAAAAACAGAAAAATGGTACGTAAATTCTTTCGGTTTGTGAGCCTTATAAATTCAAGTTCGAAAAAGAGCATTTGACAAAGCACTTGCAACTTAGAAGAATCATAATTCTCAGTGTAGCACCACCAAGAATCACGATTCACTAATGTAAAACTTTTGGTGGTGTTGTACTATTTATGAAATAGCCGCTACAGGAAATGGAAATTTGCAACAAGTATGCAATTCAACAAGCAAATGAACCCGCGCGTTGTGGCGGGGCTAATTTTTTCCCGAATAATTTTTTTTTTACGTTTAGGAGTTTTTTTTTGGGCGATGCGTTATGGCGGGGCTAATTTTTAATATTTTCTTGTTTTGTATGATTCGGGGAAAAAAATTTGCGTTGGGACATGCTAATTTTTTTCCCAAATATTTTCTTTTTTTTGGACGGTTTTGTAAATTTTTTTTACGGGAATTTTTGTGTAAGAAAATCGTAAATAGTTAAAAGGTTAGGGTCCGTTTTGTATTTTTTTTTACTTTGGGCCAATTTTTTCCCGGATATTTCCTTTTTTTATACGATTCGGGAATGTTTTTTTTGCGTTGGGACGGGTTAATTTTTTCCCGAATTTTTTTTTTTGGGACGGTTCGATATCTTTTTTTTTTTACGTTGGGCCAGATTTTGGGACACATTTTATGCGAATTTTAGGCAAGTTTGTCGACAAATGTGTATATTTTTAGTAATGATTTTTTTTATATGGCTTGTGTGTTGGACCTCATGTTTAAAGTGCTGTTTTTTTTTGCTATATGAGTTCTTTTTAATATAATGGGTTGTACGTTTGTGACTATATCGATTATTTTAAAGTTATTAGGTATCGAAGATGTTTTCGCGGGTATTTTTTTTATCTGAATAAATCGGAACTTTTGTAATATTTTTTTTCCTCCTACTTTGTGCATACAAATTTAAAAAAAAAATAACAAAAACAAAATAATTAAAAAAAAAACTAAAATCGGGTTGACCCAAAATGAAAGCCCATTACTGTAGCATGTTAGGCCCGAAGTCAAAACGACTTCGTTTTTGTCCGTCAATGTGTATATTTATAATACTGCACTTTTTCACCCAACACTTAGGAATTCATTTACATGTTATTTCTATAGCAAAATATGCAAAAAAAAAAAAAAATAGCGTCATCTTAACGTCATCTTATCAATTTTCATTTTTAACATTCCCATACTCAAACATCTCTTCCCACGTAACATATTATTTGAGCCTCACCCACGCAATCACAATTTTATTTTATTTTCCATTTATTCAAACAAGCTAAATTTCATTTATTCAAATAAAGATACAATATACAACAGTAGCTCAGTGGTAAAGCGGTCGGCTGTTAACCGATTGGTCGTAGGTTTGAATCCTACTTAGGGATATTTGAAAATCACCGTCAGCACCCCGGTGTAGGTCTGGGATACTCCTTTGTTCCATAGCCCTGTGGCTATTTACAACTATCCAATTAAGAATTCTCAGATGTACTAGTACTAGCAGTGCATCAAAGATGCAGCAATGTGATGTATGGAATACATGACAAAAATGAAGTGTTAAGGTATTTCTAGTAATCGGTCATGTCATATAGGCCCTAATTGGACATCCAATTGCTTCAATTTAAATTGATCAAAATATTCGGACTTTCTTACTTTTCGTGGAGGATTAGACCCAGTAACTGGAGGTCTATGGCTAACCGATACTGCAAATCATCATTTAGCTATTGCAATTCTTTTTTATAGCGGGTCACATGTATAGGACCAACTAGGGCATTGGTCATGGTGCCAGGGCCATAAAGGCCTATATGAGATCCTAACAACGTCATGGCATGCTCAATTATCTCTTAACCTAGGTATGTTAGGCTCTTTAACCATTATTGTAGCTCATCATATGTATACCATGCCCCTTATTTAAAAAACAATACGAAAATTTAAAAACAACACGAAAATTAAAGAAAAAAAGTTACGAAATAAAAAAAACAATACGAAAACTAAAAACCAATACGAAAAACACAATCGTCCTATTTGCTTTTTAATGCATTCAAACAATTTTAGTACTGATTTAATCTTATATTTGCCCTGCTATCCTAAACAAATCATCTTTTAAAAAAATGTCGATCAAAGCACGTTTTTCTTGCGAAATGTCTTTGCATTCCTGGTATACTTTGCTCATATCATCTTTAGTTGTGCTTCCTTTGTCAAACTGCACAGCTAAGTCGATAATCGCTTGTTGACGAATGTTATCCTCATCAATTTATTTATGTTTTGGTAGAGAACAATTTGATAAGTTTTTTGGTAGAGAGTGTGTGTTTTTGGTAGATGTTGATCCCAATCCTTGATCGATTCCTTAGGTTGTCTAAGGTTAAATTACTTTGGATAAATCCAAAATAACTTGTTGTAGAAACTTTGTATGTATACTAAAGTGTATGCGGAATCTACACCTTAATATCTAGAAGTATAATGAATAAAACAGTAATTGTGAATGAACAAAGATATAACCAAACGCTCCAATATTATTAGATCAATAATACGAGTACTCTTCACTAGTACTAGGGTTTACAACCTTGAAGCTTTTCTAAATCGACTTGACAACTATGAAAACTTGTATCTCAACTAATGCCCTAGGACCTCCTTTTATAGACTAAGGAGTCCTAGTCGGCTTACAATACATTCCTAAGATATCATAATCTTTTCTAAACATAAACGTAATCTCTTAAACAAATACATTATACATATCTTGTACAAAAATATCTCAATACTTATCTTCACAAGTATTCTTGTTCTCCAAACAATCTTTATCTCTTTAAACCGTCTTTATCCTCTTGACAGTAGTAAGTCTTCTAGCAGTTGTAATCCAGCAGCATAAACTTTTATACCAGCAGTACTAATAAACATAAGCAGTAGTAACATTAGTACTAGCAGTACTAATATGTACTCACAGTAGTAACATGTACTAGCAGTCTTAACATTACTACTAGCAGCACTAACTACTTAGCTTATATTTCAGTCTTCAACTCTGAGCAGTGTTAACTTCAACTAACAACAGTAACTTTATACTATCAGTACTAAATTATACTAACAGTAGTAACTAGCAGTGGTAACTTTATACTACCAGTACTAACTACTTAGCATAATTTCCATTATGTACCTGAGCAGTAGTAACTCTAAGAATCCTTGAAGTCTTTTAAGTCCCAACAATAACAACATCCAAATAGTCACTTTGTATCCTTGTAAACTTCTCCATACATCACTCTTTATGTCTGGTTCAAACATGACTTTTAAATCTCCCCACAACACTCTTTCATGTTCATCTTCAGGCCTTGTATCACCATGCTTTGTTTTGACCAACTTCCAAAGAGTCTGCAAATCTTCTCTGTCAATACCCTGAAGCATCTTGATCATTGAAGAATATCTCTTAGAACTTCCATCTGCTCTTATCAATTGATAATGTGCCATTATTCCTTCTCTAATAAGCTTGTATTCAACAATCACTGGTGGTTTGGTAGCAAGTGGTATAGCATCAATTGCTATATCATCATCTTTTACTATCACCAAATGCTTTTTCAGCTCAGCTTCATCAACTTCTTCATGCTCATCTGTCTCTTTATCATCCTCCATTCTTTGTCTCTTTGAAGATTCTTGTTGTTGCTCTTTCCCTGCTCTTTTCTTACCAAGTATCTTCTTTCTGCTGCCTTTAGCTTTCTCCTTACTACTTTCTGCTTTCTTTGACTTATCAGATTTCAGTTCATCCTCTGTTCCTTTAGAACTTTCTTCTGTTCCCTTTTTGCTTTTTACTACCTCAGAATCCATAGGAATAAAAGTATTTACTCTCCTCATTTCATTATCAAACAGCTTCTGGATCTCTTCATAGCTCTTGCTCTTCAACTGATTATGTTTGTATCCACCCATGTTTTTGAGATAGGTAGACATTAGATTCCTCTTTTGAGCTTTAGTTGGTGGCTTTCTTCTTTTCTCTTCAGCTCTAAGCATTGCAAAGTGTTTCTTTCTTTTGTTCATAAGCTCTACAAATAGTCTTGATCTTTCTTCAATGGTTATCTCTCCTTGTTCTTCTGTTTGTAGCCTCTGAGCTAACTCAAAATCTGCCTCCATCATAGCTTGTGTATTATCCCATGACTCAATCAAAGCTATGTTAGCTTCTTCTTCCTTTTTCCTTGCAAGCCTTTCTTCTTCTATAAGTTCAGCCTCCAACTGAAGATTTCTTGCCAAATCTTCATCAAGAGCAACTTGATCTTTCCTTTTCAGAGGTACTTCAGGCTCAATCATGATTGCTTTGCCTTTGTCTTTAATCTTTGAAGGTTGTGATTCTTGTAGAGTTTTGAATTCACTTGGCTCCTACACTACAACCCCTCTAGCCTTGGGTCTTGTAATTGTTGTTGTTGTAGCAGCAGTAGTAACAACTTTAGGTTTAGCTGCTTTAATTTAAATAAGTGTTTTGAGACCAAAGTTAATTCTCAATAGTGTAGGAGCAGTACTATCTTCAACACTAGTATTTACCTCTCTTTCCTTTGCACTCTGCTCTTGTTTCTCACCAACTGGCATATCCACAACTACCTCATCACCATGAAGTTCATTTGTATCAAACATTTCTGCATCATCTGACCTCCTATGGGTATCACCAACTAAAGAAACATCAACATCCTTATCAATGTCTTTAATGCTCCTCCCCTGTTTGGATGCATCTTCATGATCACCCAAACTATCTTTATCCTTAGAGGATTCAACTCTTCTAGACATACCAACTTTCCTTAGTCTTTTTAATCCTGTAGTTCTTGATTTCTTTTTCTTTTCCAACTTTTGGACCCTCTTCTTTAAATCAGCAATCTCCTTTGCTTGAGCATCCTTTGCCTTCTCTAAAACAAGAACCTGTTTTTGTAAGTTAGTACACAAAATCATCAAATCTGTTAGTTGCATTCTATCCTCACCATTGAGAAGTGGATCATTGAAAGGTGTAGGAACACTGTCATCTTGTTGTGTCTCCTCTTGAATAACTGCAGTGTCCTTCCTCTGTTTCCTCCTGGACTGTTTCTTCTAAGATCTAGAGGATGATGGTTGAGTAGTAATGGGTATCTGGTGATGATCAGTAGGAATGCCTGAATCTACACCCTCTTCTTGATTAGGTTGAACCATCGTTGTTGCAAACAAAGGTGTTATTCTCCCAGAAAAATATTTTCCTTCTCTTTTCATATTGGCAAAGATTTTCTTTGTGTGTGAAGGGTTAACATAAATCTTCTTATGATGTGACATATCACCAAGCTGTTGATTAATGAAGACTTGTAGAAATCGTGGATACATTAGAAATTTAACTCCTCCATCTAAGTGTTTTACCATAGCATCAAAAATATAGTTAGACAGATTAAATTTTTGGTTTGTAGCCAAGCATATGATTAAAGAGGCCATTGTGCTACTGAATTCATTCCATGCAGTGGTTTTGGCACTAAGGCATTGTGTAATAGTATGAATTAAAAACTTCCATTGTGGAGAAAAGAAAGCTTTATAAAACGTAAGCCTTTGAGAAGGTTTTTCATACCTCATCCGTGCCAGTTCTTCAAAAATTGTACTCGTTGGCAAACAATCAGTACCTCCTGCATCTTCCAAGTGAAGATCACTTCTAATGCTTGTCTCCGTGATGATCACCTTCTTTTTATCAATTAGGGCTTGTAACTGATGTTCACCATTGACAGTGTTTGCCTTTGCCGTTGCCCAAAACTGTTCAATACAAGATGTATAGATAGTAGGATTGACAGTTAATGCATAACGAATCTGATTAGCATTCTGAAAATCAATAATCTTATGAAACCCATCACTTTCAGCGGGTTTTTCCAATAATGCGACCATGTTGTGAGTGTTAGCAAAAGCTAGGGTTGACATTGTGTTATGTTTTGATGATCAAAGATGAAATTGAGTTAGGGTTTATGGTTAGCGAGTATTTGAATGATTGAAATCGAATAAATAATCGAATGAAATCCTGAATCGAAGTATTTATAGAATCATCCTCAGCAGCATTAACTTAAACTGGCAGCACTAAATTAGGCCTAGCAGCATTAACTTAAACTGACAGCACAATGTTATGCCTAACAGTAGTAAGTAACCCAATAACTTAAGACTAACAACATTAAGTTTTAAGTTACCAGCATTGACTTCAATTTCTTTCCAAAAAGGACTTTTATCGTCAATTGATTCTTCTCACAAGCTCTCTTTCTGTTTTTATGCTCACAATATCTCTCAATTCTTTTTGCTCACATAATCACTCATTTATGTTTTTATTCACAAATCTCTCTTTCTATTTTTAAGCTTACTTAATCTCTCATTTCTTTTGGCTCACCAAATCACTCTTTTTGCAACATATTTGACAGTTTTGTACAAAGTTTCATCAATTCTAATAGTTTCATATTGTTCTCCCCACTTCCAAGTGTGTAACCTCTTGAGAGAGGTGGATCATTAGATTGTTTAGATGTAGTCTCAAACTTAGTTTGAGCATCCACATCCCCCAATATGGTATCTTGGCACCTAGGACCACTACCTGAACCAATTCTCTAAGGACTTGATCCATTAAGTGTTGCCATAGATTGGGTCTTATATGATGTTACCATTGTCCTACTCTGCTTCTAAGCTAGAAGCAGTAGTGGAAGCCCTTTCCATTCTGCCACCCAACTCCTTATGGACATCCTCATCACCAACCTTTACAGGGGGACCACTAGACTGAGGTATCTTGGTGTCCCGACCTATTTTGACATGCCTAGATGTTTTTGATTCTTTTTAACACACTTTTGATATAACATATCCTTCCATCCATGCTTTGACTGTATATTGACATAAGTAGCCTCCCCTCAAACAATGCTTCAAGGGATAAGAATTTGCTCAACAGTTGTAACTTTGGCTCTTATGTCATCCCAACAGTACTAACTTTTGCCTGGTAGTAGTAATTTTCTACCTAGCATTATTAAGAGATATCTAACAGTATTAACTCAGTCTTCAATAATTATACAACAACATGCCTTTATTCATCACAAGCACACTAGAAAAAACTAGATAGACATGTAAGAATTCATGAGAATCCATATTTATGCATAACCCATGAATAAAAGTTAAAAACTGTGATCCAAGAACATTAACTTCCTCTCAAACATTTCTTCAGAGGTGAAGCATTCAACATCAGGTATTCAATATGCTTAACCTGCAGATGTTAGTCCATAGCCAAAAATACACAATCCAAAGTATTTTCTTTTTGACAGTATTAAGTATGACCAACAGTTTTAACAAGCAGTTCACCCCCCCCCCCCCCTTAATATAACAAGAAAAAGAAACAGTACTAATTATACTTAGCAGTAATAATTGACAAGACTAACAGTACTAATCCTTTACAAAACTTTACAAAGACATAAAGAGAATGTAGAACCGTTTTTTAAGGATTAAGCATTCCAATACTTTGAAACCAGTTACTGAAACTTCCAGGCAATCAAAACCTTTATGTAAAGAAAGATCTACAACATTAAAATTATTATGAATTTTAACCATTTGAATTAACTTTTTAGCATTGCAATCTCTTATAAAATGATTGCCTAATCTTCTATATGTTTTGTATAGAACTTTGAACAGTGATCTCAATAATAGCAAAAAGTACTGTTATTGTTAGATATTAATATATAATTCAAGAAATTGGTACCCATAATCCAGCAATTGGTTTTGAATCCAGAGTACTTGTCCACAGCAACTAGCAGCAGCCACATATTCAGCTTCAGTTGTAGAAGTGGCAACCACATTTGCTCTTCACTGCCATGAATCAACCCGTTTCCCCAAAAACTGACAACCCTCCAGTTGTTGACTTCCTATCCTTTGAGTTGCTCCAGCATAGTCCATTTATTTTAAACTAGTCGTATGTACAACTAGTTCAAATGAGAATCCCTAGACTACCAAAGCCTTAATTGTTTGTTTTGGCCTTTCAAATATCTAAAAATCCTCTTGATTGCTAAGAGATGTGATGTCTTTGTGTTAACTTAAATCAACACATACACACACTGCAAACAAATATCTGGCCAAGATGCGTGTGAATTACATCAAAGACCCAATCAATAGATCTATAGAGATGTACATCACATCATCAACATCTCCATCATGACTAAAGGCCTTTTACCAAAATCAACTGGAGTTGAAGCAACTTCACAAAGATTAGTGGTAGTGAATTTCTAACAAAATCTCAGTTACAAATTTATCCTAACTGATAAATAATCCCATCTTCCTCCTGCTATACTTGAATCCTAGAAAGAAAGTAAGTTCTCCAATCAAACTCATCTGAAACTATCCTTCATAAGCTTCACAAATCCAGTACATAACTCCTTGTTTTGAAAGCCAGAAATTATTCCATCAATATAGACAGGTACCAGCAAAAATAACTCCATTTTGATTCTTGATAAATAATGTCTGCTCTATCTTTCCCTCTTTTAAAATCCAATGCGCAACATATAGTTAGCCAAGGTTTCATACCATGACTCCTTGGAGCACTTGATGACCCATTGAGTGCTGACACCATGTAAACTTTTTGTCTGATGTCAATCATAAAATCCTGATGGTTGAGTAACATAAACCTCTTCCTTAATAGTTCCATATAAGAAAGCACTCTTCACATCTATTTGATATACCAGAAAACCCATAAAAGAAGCATAGGCTAAAAACAATCTTATTACCTCAATTCTTGCCACAGGAGCAAAAACTTCTTCATAGTCTATACCTTCTTCTTGTCTATGACCCTGTGCAACCAACCTTGCTTTATTCCTAATCATAATTCCCCTTTCATCTTTCTTGTTTCTGAAGATCCATTTTGTTCTAATGGCTCTCTTTCCAATAGGCAAATCCATAAGTATCCAACCCTGCTGGAGTTTGAATTGCATAAGTTCTTCCTGCATTGCTTCCACCCAAGATGAATCATATAGAGCTTTAACAATGCTTGTGGGTTCAATCTGTGATAGGAAACAAGCATATAAACAAGTATTCAGGGTATCATGTATTTTTCTGTTCATATACAACACTGAGAAACCCTTGTTTAGAAGTAGGTTTTGTCATTCTTCTTGTCTGAACAGATGACTTCACATCACCAATCACATTTTCAATTGGGTGATCTTTATGTATTCTTGTATTGGGAGTGGTTGGAACTGTATAGGAATTTGTGATGTTCCTCAAATCAACTTCTGGTTCATCTTCATCACTGAAGAATTCAACATAAGTGGCTTTAAGTGTATGACTAGCTCCCATAGTGAACATGTCTTTAGGGCTATCTTGATCATATGAATTAGCAGTATTAACTGATGGACCAACAACATTAAGTTTAAAGCTACCAATATTAACATCAGGACTGACAGTATTAACATGTTGTCTAGCAGCATTAACTTCTTTAGGACTGCTATCATCATCAGACTTATCTTTTGCATCATTCTCATTATCTATACCATCTTCAACCTGCTTTTGATCATCAGCAGCAGATTTTGGTTCACCATTATCAACATCTTTTGAAAGTGAATTAAAATATGAAATATCTTTCCAAATTGGCATCACAATGCAATCTTGACTGATTTCTTCTGATGTACCTGTATTAAGTTCTCCTTGTGTACCTGCAGATTCATTAATGATTGTACCTACAACAACTGGTACCTAATTCATGGATTGGGTTAGAGAATCAATATCAAACAACCACTTTGGACCATTCCCTTCTATCATAGGCTTATTCTCTAAAAACCCAATATGCAAGTTTTCTTCTACCCTCCTGGTTCTTGTGTTGTATACCCTAAAAGCTTTACTACTCAAGGAATATCCAACAAAGAAACCTTCATCACTTTTGCCATCAAACTTGCCTAAACTGTCTAAAGTATTAAGAATAGTAACATGACATCCAAATGGTCTCATAAAGCTTAGAGCTGGTTTAAAACCTCTAAAAAGTTCATAAGGTGTCTTGTTATGAGGCTTGACTACTAAGACCCTATTCTGTACATAGCAAGCAGTACTAACTGCTTCAGCCCAAAATGTGGTAGGTAACTTAGAGTCAGCTAACATTGTTCTAGCAGCCTCAATTAGTGTTCTATTCCTCCTCTCAGCTACACCATTTTGCTGAGGAGTCCTGGCTACACTATATTCCCTCTTAATACCTTTCTCTTTGCAAAAATCATCCATAACTTTTTTCTTAAACTCTGTTCCATTATCACACCTGGTTTCATCCTTAGTTGCTAAAAAGAAAACCCATGTAAACCTGCTATAATCATCAGTGACTACTAAGCAATACTTCTTATGCATTAAACTACTCATAAAGGTTGGACCAAACAAATCCATATGAAGCATAAACAAAGGCTTAGTAATTGGATTCAGAACTTTGGACTTACAAGAAGCTCTGTGTTGCTTCCCTTTAAGACAAGCAACACAGGTTTGGTCATTTTCAAAACATTTTGTAGGCAATCCTCTTACAAGATTATCCTTAACAAGCTTATTTATGTTCTCAAAATTAATATGACAAAGCCTCCTATGCCAGAGCATTGATTCATCTAATGTAGCCTTTGTAACAAGACACGTTAAACTCTCTTTAGGAACAATGTTCTTAATATCAAAACTGTACATATTATCCTTTCTAGGAATTTTAAGAAGTATCTGGTTTTCATCAGGCAATTTAAATTTGGGAGATAAGACAAGACATTCAGTGTCAGTAAAAAAGACATAGTTCTTTTTGTCACACATCTGTGAGATACTAAAAAGATTGAATTTTAACTCATTGACAAAGTATACATCTTCAAAATCAAGACTATCAGTTTTAAGTGTTCCTTTTACCAAAAATTCTACCACCATGTGCTCCTCCTCCAAATGTAACATAACCTTCATCAAATTCCTTGAAATCAAAGAGATAAGCTATGTTCCCAGTCATGTGCCTTGAGCATCTACTGTCAACAAATCCTGTGTCATTCTGTTGTGGCTTGCCCTGCATATTAAGATAAGGGAATTAGATTCCTTTGGGGACCCAAGCCATTACTGACTTGGATATGCCTCGTGTATCAATGTAGTTGTGTCTTTTAAAAGCAAGTGATGCACCATTAGGTTTGGTAGGTCTCCAAACCTAACATGCTGAGGTCTTTACATCATTTACCCCTTTTGCCCTAACAACATTAACTAGTCCTGTATATGAGCTAGCAGTATTACTTGTTCTGGGCCTTTCAGTATAATAGTGTCTCTTGCCAGTATGCACAAATCTTCTAGTTAATGTTGTTTGCTTATAAAAGGGCCTCTGAGTAGTTGATTGTGCTTGTTTAAAAAAATGTAACATTGATTTAGCACTATGAATTGCGGGTTTGGGGTGAGCAGTATTAACAGGCCTAACAGTATTAAGTGGTTTGAGGCCAGTTTTCAAAAAAACTGCTCTTGGAGTCATATTCCTGTATACAGTAGGGTGAATAGTCATAATCCACCCTATTGTAATTATTTCTAGATACTATTCTTTTTCTTTGATGGTGATTACAGTTAATCTGCACATTATCAAAGCTCCCATAAATAAAACAAGCTTTGTTGTACATCACAAAATCTCTTCCTAGTTGATTGGACTTCTGTCTATTCTAATTTCTTTGATTCCCTCTAGGAGTTTGTGATCTATACATCTCTGCATACCTAACTGACTTTTTAACTGGTTTTTCATGATTTTTAGGTTTAACAAACTCTACCTTTTTATCAACAAGAAAGCAGTTTCTTTATCAACATTAAGTGAAGACTCAACAAAGTTACTTGTGTCTTTTGATACTTGATCTTTTACCACAGAGTCATCAGAATTTTCCTTAGAATCATCTGATTTTTTTTATCACAAACAACATTAGACTCTTGCTCACTAACTTCAGAACCATAAGCTTTGAATTCAGGCTCTTTGAATTCATCAAGACCAGAATAAGATAAATCAAGCTTTTTAGGTCTATTATAGATTAAAGGATGAGGTGGAGGAAATGCACTATATCCCAAACCCTTTTTACCTTTGTTAGTTATCTGACTCCCTAACAACTTGTCTAGGTCTTTTGAGGCCTTATCAAATTTCTTAATTTTAAATCAATGCCCTCTTTATCTTGCTTAACTTTTTCAAACTTACTTTTAAGCACATTTATTTTATAGTCTTTGCAAGCTACTTCTCTTTTAAGAACTGCAACTTCTTCACTAAAAAGAACCTCATTCTTTCTATATGTGATAAGTAGTTCTTCTAGAGTTTCTAAACCTCTTTTATATGTAGTTTTTGTAAATTCATTTTGATTAAGCTTAACAATCAAATCATCACATTGTTTCTTAAGAGTTTCATAGTTTGTCAGACAAGTTTTAGAGCAGGTTTTATCAGTTTATACCTCAAAGTTTAAAAACGCCATTAGAGCCATGTTTGTCTGAACCTGTTCTTCTGTCATGTCACTCCAGTCAAAACCTACACCATCTATAGCCAACATTGCCTTTGAAGATGTGTCTTCATTATTTCCTTGCTTCCTAGTGTTGTCTTGATTTCTGAATTGACCCTCCTTGTTCCTTGGTACTCTACACTCCCTGGTAAAGTGTCTCATCTTATGACAGTTGAAACACTCTACCTTGGATTTGTCATACCCAGCAGTATCATTAGCTTTAATGAAAATTTTCTTGCCTGTCCTCTGATGGTACCTCTTTGCCCTCATACTTAGCAGAGAGAGCTGCCACTTCAAATCTATTGCTTCTAGATCATCTTCATGAATTTGCTCTAAGTCTTGCTGTAGGAGATTATGACCATTAGGATTCTCAATCATGAAAGCATACACAACATTATTACTGAAGCTAGCAGTACTAACTTGAGGACTAGCATCATTAACATAAAGGCTAGCAATACTAACTTTATATGCAGGTATAGCAGTATTAACATCATTAGTACTGCTAGTGCTTGGAGCAGTCATAAAGGCCAAGTTTTGAGCACCACTACTTGCACCAACAGATTTCTTTACACTTTGTTCAACAATTTTGAAGTTGTTATACAAATCATCGATGCTCATTGTTTCAGTTTCAGCCTTATTCATCCAGACTACAACATGAGTATTCCACTCAGGAGTCAAGCTGTTCAAAAAATTTGAATTTAAGTCTTCTTGAGCGATGGCCACACCCAAAATTACAAGCCTCTTAAAGATAAAGTCAAGAGACTCTGAGCTTGATGCACTAAACTTTTCATATTGTTGCTTCAAAAGTGTCTTTTGTGTTTTCTTAGTGGCTTCATTACCTCCAAATCATGTTTCAATAGCAGTAAACATTGTTTTAGCATCAGTGTACTGACTGAATATGAGTTGATGTTCATTGGGAAGAGCCATAAGTAGCAAGCTTCTATCCTTTACATCATTCTTCTTGTTGGTATTTTCTTTAGCAGTTACAGGTACAGACATTTTTGTAACTAAAGTACCATTCTCTTGTGTTGTTTGTGGTACAAACACCCATGAGTTACCATTCTCTATGACCTCTAACAAAGCATAGTCTTGTGTCTAGAAGTACTGCTTAATTCTTATCACCCACATCTCATACTCACCTAGTTTGAGTATGGGTAGCTTAGAAGTAGTATTACTATATGCAGATTCAAATTCCATGACTTATAGATCAAAGTTTCTCAAAGCAAAGCTCTAATACCACTTGTTGATCCCAATCCTTGATCGATTCCTTAGGTTGTCTAAGGTTAAATTACCTTGGATAAATCCAAAATAACTTATTGTAGAAAACTTTGTAATGTAAAACAAAAGTGTATGAGGAAATCTATACCTAATATCTAGAAGTATAATGAATAAAACATTAATTGTGAATGAACAAAGATATAACCAAACGCTCCAATATTATTAGATCAATAATACGAGTACTCTTCACTAGTACTAGGGTTTACAACCTTGAAGCTTTTCTAAATCGACTTGACAACTATGAAAACTTGTATCTCAACTAATGCCCTAGGACCTCCTTTTATAGACTAAGGAGTCCTAGTCGGCTTACAATCCATTCCTAAGATATCATAATCTTTTCTAAACATAAACGTAATCTCTTAAACAAATACATTATACATATCTTGTACAAAAATATCTCAATACTTATCTTCACAAGTATTCTTGTTCTCCAAACAATCTTTATCTCTTTAAACCATCTTTATCCTTTTGACAATAGTAAGTCTTCTAGCAGTTGTAATCCAGCAGCATAAACTTTTGTACCAGCAGTACTAATAAACATAAGCAGTGGTAACATTAGGACTAGCAGTACTAATATGTACTCACAGTAGTAACTTGTACTAGCAGTCTTAACATTACTACTAGCAGCATTAACTACTTAGCTTATATTTCAGTCTTCAACTCTAAACAGTGTTAACTTCAACTAACAGCAGTAACTTTATACTATCAGTACTAAATTATACTAACAATAGTAACTAGCAGTGGTAACTTTATACTACCAATACTAACTACTTAGCATAATTTCCATTATGTACCTAAGTAGTAGTAACTCTAAGAATCCTTAAAGTCTTTTAAGTCCCAACAGTAGAGAGTATATGTTTTGTTATAGAAAGTTATGTAAAAATTGGTTAAAATAGGTATATATTTATAGTGTTTAAAAGGTTAATTTTGAAGAAGAAAAAATAAAATATAACTTCTCATGAACGTTTTTTTCCATGTCTCCTTCACATACGCTAGTATAGTGGCATCGAACAAAATATTTGGGGAGGCCGGTATGTTGACGCCCGGCTTGCGGCGCCACTTGGGTGTCCATGTCGGATATGGCGTTAGGGGCGTCATGATACCCTCCACTCTAAGAATGAGTTGCAATTACAAGTTATGTGTTGGTAGACATGCTACGTATTTTGACACTTTCAAAAGGCTAACAGATTGATAAGAGGTATCTGGTTACTTAGGCTATGCCTTATGGTCATTTGTGACCCTCCGTTAGACCACATAGTCATGTGCCACCCTATTGATAGGATGGTGGCTGACGCATGAGAACCAAGAAAAAAAGGAAAGGGTGAGTCGGTCACCGAATAGGAAAGCGTGAATAAGTGCCCCTCATAACGGATAGTATATGTTTAAAAAATTACCCACTATCATTTTATACCTACATTAATATTTTTAGCACAACTTCTTATATATTATCTATTTCTTATGTACCATCTAATTATACTATATAACAATTATCCAAGTGAAGATAGAGTCGAAACTATTGTAAAGTCGCCAATCCAGGGATCGGCTTGAGGTAGTGGATTAGCTTGGAAGCACTGAGGAGTCCGACTTGATTCAGTAATGTTCACAAGCCGAGATGATGGCTTGCAAGATGAATATAATGGGTTAGTGTGATGTTTAGGTATCTTCAGCAAGTTAATTGCATGGCTAACACGTGTAATCCATTATCAAGGTTGAGTATAGAAGACACCTCACAAATCCACCGGCTTCTTATTGCATCTTAATATCCAAACACAAACACACATTAGGTAAACAAATTATAAAAATTTTGCACTTTTATTCATGGGGTTCTGTTTAATTGCAAGTTCAACTAACTTGAAGCGGATTTTTTTTGCATTTGTAAGGGAGTGTTTGTTTTATACTTGGTTCAAGAAGTAGGTAAAGATTTAATGTTTGATGTTGATTTTGTTCCATTATTATAAATAAATACGATTATGGGTATTTTTTATTTCTCTATTGATGAGGTGTTATTTTATACACTTTTCCGAGGCTATTTAACCTTTTAAATCATGCAAATATCCTCAAAATACATGCTTAATAATTTCTTTTTGTGTTTTTAGCATTTGGATGGCATTTGGAGGAAATATACGTGACTTGGACTCAATTTAGGAAGAAAGGGCAAGATTATAGCTCTACATGAAATTTGATTACATAATGGCATACACTGCATGGAGACGGCGTCACAAATTCTTGTGACGGCGTCAGAAGGCCCAAGAGACGACGTCAGGATCTTTGGTGACGGCGTTTGCAATAGTCAACATTAAGAAGCCCGAAGAAGATTCTACCGGTTGACGATGTCACAATTAACAAGCGACGTCGTCGCGATTTATTTCCTATATATATAACCCTTATTTTCTAGGTTTAATATACTTTTGGAGGAGGAAAACTTTGTGAATGATTTTATACTTTAGAATAGTTGTTCTTAGGCATTTGTAGGATTTTTAACCCTATTGTATTCATCATAACTCTATGTTTTATTGAAGTGAAGTTCTTTTATCCCTTTAATATTTCAATATGTCTATGTATTGTTTGATTAATTATTGTTCTTCTTCAATTAACATGCTTGGCCAAATATAATTTGTGTTTACTTATGATTGCATGAAACCTAGTTGTTTATTTTGTTTTATTGCTTTTTGTTAATGATGTGCGTGTTAGGCTCTAGAAAACTAGCCTCATATTATAGCGCGAAGACGTCTAAGGAAACGCGGCTAGGTAAAAGGATGCTCGCACAATAGTCTTCACACTACCTTGCCACATTGGGGTTGATTCCTTGTTAGGTGTTCAATTTATTAGATACTTACACATTGCATTACAAGGATGATGAGTAATAAAACAAGAAACAATAACTATGGAGTAGTGCATGATTAGGTGAACACATTTGTTTAACCATAAGAGTTTTCCCCAATTTGATTTTCTTGCAATTATAATAGATTTAGGAGTAGTAACTAGCTTAATCAAACCCCCTTTCAAACCCGAGATTTTACTTGCGTTCATAAATATAAAAAAAAAATCGTTCCTCAATCCTTAGACCTTAGTGACATTCGATTCGAACCTACCCAAACTATTCCTCTAGAGAACGATCAATCCCCCCGAGTCTTACCTATACTACACTACAACGATTAGGTACATTGTCAAGGAGGATTGTAAAACTTCGGTTTGCAATTCAACACACATCGTCTATTTTTCTTTTTCTTTTTTGCAGTGTCAAGAACTCAAGTCAAGAACTGAGTTGAGTTTTTTTGTTTTATTGGATGAATGGGTTTCAACAAGCTTTGAATCTGGATATTTTTTATAATGTTATGTTCTTTTTTGTGTTTTTGATTATGAGGTTTGCTTTAAATTTGATATATTTGTGGAATAGGCAATGGGGTTTGCTCAAATTGGATTTTTTTGTATTTTTTTAGTAATTAAATTTAGTTAAAATTTGGTCTTTTATGATTTTGATTCTCGATTAGCTCAAGATGTCATCTTTTAGTGTGTTTGAAAAAAAGGCTAGCTAAGAATTTAATTCTTGTAATTTTGATGATAAGTTTATTTAAAATTTTGGTCATTTTGTGTTTTAGTGTAATAGTCTCTTGAGTGTAGAGATCACACATATATGAAAGGTTAAGCATGGAAGATATTAGAGAAGGGCGAGGATTAACTTTTAATAACTTTTGGATATATCAGAAATGAAAGGGTGAAATTACAAAGTGAGGGACATGGCTCTAAATGCTCTCATAAGGAGAGTATTTATAGCCTTCTTAGGATTCCTACTTAATCACTAATCCTATGTCTAATTTGGCTCTTTTTCTTAATTGGGCCCAACCAGACTTATTACAAAGTACAAATACTAAAAACTACATTATAATAGTAACACAACTATTTTATGAATAATTAACAATTCTTTATTCCTAATAATCTCCCCCTAAGGGTTGATTATTCAGGACGATCTCTATGTCTAGGAAGTGGTCTGCCATTAACGTAACTCTCCCATCTTCTGATCTGCCTTCTGAACTTAAGGCATTTTCTAATCTTTTTTTCAGAAAAATTCATCACTTATTTATCAGCTTTAGATAGAGGAGGTTCTTTAAGACCATGATTCGCAGTAAGAAGAACTTTTTCTATCCGTTTTGGAAATCTATTTAGCGGCATCACAAAACTTTTGTAGCTCATGTATGTTCATTACTCTCCTTTCTTTCTTGATGTTTTCCTACATAATGCCAATGAAAGGATCAGTAATGATAGTATCAGGTTTGAGCACTTCAATACTTAGAATAATAAGAGTTAGAGCAGTGAGGTTGATCTTGATTCGATAGCTTTCAATACCAGTTGATAACCATGAACCCTTTCCTATATAACACAACTTTCGATGAACACCATCAAGGACTTTAATAACCTACTTTGGTGATAATTTGTCTCTCTTCTCAAGAAGATGTAGTACATGTCTTCAGTTCTTTTTTAGGTACGTGTAATTTATTATGAGAATACGTTAGCTTTACCATCAGTTCTTTTCACACATATTTCGTATATAAGTTCTTGCCTATATCCATCTTCATTCTTAACTCTCATTAATTTAACAATCTTTAAATTAGAGTATACTTCTTCTGGATCTGTTCTTGTTTTTATGTGAATCTTCTTATATGTTAACTTAGTCCATATGTGCTTCCAATTGGATAAACGTGCTTCTAGATTAGACTTCTTCAACACTTTACCTACCCATATTGTTAGAAGTTTTTCAAGACCATCTTTTAGGAAAGAAGTTGCATGTATATTGTGCAATGAAAGAACATTCTTTTTGGCCTCATTATTTCCATTCTTCAGATAGAACAAGTCTTTATTCCATAATAATCTTGACAGTTCATTCG
This sequence comes from Tanacetum coccineum, assembly GCA_026074375.1. NCBI lineage: Eukaryota > Viridiplantae > Streptophyta > Magnoliopsida > Asterales > Asteraceae > Tanacetum > Tanacetum coccineum. Next base: position 12,737 of record BQNB010006571.1, on the reverse strand, counting down.
GATTCCTGAAGGACCAAAGAACACTTGTGCTTTTTTTCTCAGGTTCGTGAGGGATTAACTCTTGTTCTATGATCTCCCAAACAATCTGATTCTCCATGTAGTTCTTTGCTTATTATAGGTTATAAACATACTTTTCAGTAGTATCACACCTTTCTCTCATCATGTTATCTAGCGAATATTTCATTCTTTAAGACTCAATAATTGTTGGTTCTCTTGCTTTTCCTAAAATCTCTAACTCTGCCAAAAAATCTGGTGTTGCTTCTTTAGAAACTACCTCGTCATCATCTACTTCTTGATCCTTAACCCATGCATCAAAATCTTGTTGTTGTGTTAATGACGGTGCCTTAATCCTTGTACACTCTATTTTGATGAAGACGCACCCTTAGCAGACTTAGTACCTAGTGTTGTCTTTTGCTTCTTTGCATTCTTCTCCCTCTCGGGAGGGCCATCAGGATGGTCATCATGACCCTGCTTGCGAAGAATAGTGTGTTTGAAAGAGTTAGTAGAAATCAAAGATTTTTCAAACTTTACCTTTAAAGCAGTGATTTCAGGATCAGCAGCTTGTGCATCTGGACTTTCTTTCATTTAGTTGTAAAGTTGCTCTTGAAGTGATGGAATTAGAATACGTGCAGGCGGCTGGAAAGCAACAGCGTGTGTCTGTATGTATCTTTGAAGGAAAACTTTAATATGACCAAGAGCAGTAGTAGCAAGTTCAGTGGTGATCAAAGAATGAAATTCGTCTACACTTATCGTATCATGTGGTTCGCTGACATAAGCCATATGTGATCATCTTCTGTAGAACTCTAAGCACGGGTTTCCAGATTGTTTTATATGAACTCCTAGACAAAAGCAACCCCTCTTCACTGCTAATACTCAACCAATATTGATTAGCATTAAAATGATCGTCATTCTTAAGACATCCTATAAAATAGGACTCAAATCCATCATCTTATATTTCAGTACTAGTATACAAACCCAAACGTCTAGCGAGATCCAAAATACTTAAAGAATGAGCACGGCCACACAACCGAAACTTAATCACTTTCTTTGCCATTAGCTTATTGTCGGGCACTACCTCATCAAACTCATAAGTGGAGTAGAACTCTTGACATAGCTTCGTATAAATGGGCTCATTAATATCAGAGGCACGCCTTCATGCCTCGAAAGTAAATAAAATTTCATCACCTCCCATTTCATTCACCTTAATCTCTAACATCTCCCCAATTGTATCACCATAACCCAAAGTATTCCAACACGTCAATCACAATGCTAAGGAGAGTAACTTGGCTTGTGAGGGATTCTAGCAAGGTTCGTGTCATACCTGCTTTTAAGCGTCCGATTACAGTTATTCCACAACAGAAAATCATGAAACACACGGCCTAACAAAGCTTCCTTAACAGTTTTGGTGACTCGGGCCCTATTGATGCGAGAAGAAGAACTGGCTTCATCGTCATGCATTCCAGCGGACTACACTAAAAAATTATCATCACAACAAGTAATATTAGCGTTAGAAAACTTTGGTAGTTAACGGACATGTCTGGGACAACTATTTAAAATTTTTGTACTGATTTTCGAGTCAAAGTGCGGCGCACTTTATTTAAAGTTCTACGATTTTTCTGGGTTCATAATAAGTGCGCCGGTTTAGATATAAAATCGGCGTGTTTCTTGGTTTTTATAAAGATATATATATTCTTTTACAGAATTTTTCGCCCCCTTTTCCTTTAAGACATGCGAAAACAGATTCCAATGGGTAATCTAAGCAATCATTATTAATTCTATCTAAACCCTAATTGACTAGAATGATTTAAACGACAATTAATCAAAGAAATAAGTAGAAAAGATACATACCCTAGGCATTGTGAGGTTTTGAAGTGCGGCGTACTTCTGGCTTATTTGTCTACCAGACCTACTGATTTTAGCATTATTAACTACGATTGTAAATATAAACATAAATTTAATCCATCAAACACTCATAATAATATTCATAATAAGTGGACTAAGTGTCCATACATCAAATATGAATCCTATATGAATTTACAAGACTTTGACTTGATTTATTTAATAAGGACTCAACATGGAAAATGAAAAAGACTCGCGAAGAAATACGAAGTGTACTCCTTTTTATTCGATTTTTTAGATATTGTATCAAACCCAATGTGGTGACATAATGTCACTTAATTTGTGAAAGTTTGATTTCTTCCTATTTGTTGACCTTATCTCATACCCCTGCTCGAATGTATTTTTATACGCATCTGTTACTCTTATTTTTTCATGCCACTTCCAGTCTCCAACTTCTTTAATAAAATCCCTGGACCCTTTAGGTATCCAATTAGTGTGTAGTAAAGGTACGGGTAACGAGCTGAGAAAAGCTACTACTTTCTTCCATACATAAATTTTTCAGAAAGGGTTGATGGAATCTTAGATAGCTAAGGCACGTTCCATAGGATCATTACGGTCAAAGTGGCTTATAAGGTTCGGGCCATAGAATGGTCTTCCCATCTCATCTCTTTTTAGATAGTATTCTTCCTCGTCATCACTGTCGCTCTCTTCACCATTATTTTGTATCTCGGCCACATAGAACTTTTGGTGGCAAACACCATCAAAAATCGAAGTAGTACCCTTAAGAGTTTTGATAATGCCCCCACATGTGTGAAGAAAACTCCCCCCAATGATAATTAGGACAGTTTGGTCAACTGGCATGTCAAGGATCAGAAATTTAGCTATTAGTGTTGTGACACCAACTTGACATAAAACGTCCTTTAGCATCCCTATTGGTTCGGCCTTAGAATGGTTAAGCATACTTACGTTATGGCTGACTGGTTTGACATATTCTCTCCCTAGTTCCTCAAAGATATGAAAAGGAATAATTGATGTTGGAGACAACACAGTATCGCTAAAGCTTGAGTGTCAACTCTTCTTCCCATCGAATAGGTAATACAAAAACACATTAGGATCTTCTTTCTTTGATTGCATCATATCCCCTAGCATCTCTTCATTTTCCTCCACTTCTTCCAGCTCTAACTCACCGTCTAATTTTAACTTATCCAATAAGATAATGTCTAATATTTTCTTATATCGATCCCCATATTTAAGTGTTTCAATTATAGGCCTTGGTTCATTAAGGATTACTATTCTTTCCCAAATATCCTTATCTAGTTCCTCTTTTAAAACACGAGTTAAGGCGTGATTAACGGTAAGGGAAGGTCCCTCATCATCATACTTCATTTTATAATTTTTACACGGCTTTTTTTTATTTCTGGAACTCTTTCCCATGTTATAAACATATGGTGGCAACTCGAGCTTATTAATTTCTGGTATATCTCCAAAATCTATTCCTTCCAAAATAACATCCCATTCATCTTTCGAATCATTAGCTTTATCAGACTCAACATCATTAAAAGGATTAAGGTTGGGGTAAATGGTTATTATTCTGTTTTCGAAGGCAGCAATTCCATTTTTCAACCTTAAGAATGATCTTCCAAGCACTACTCCTGGTTCGATATCATCATCCTTAGGATTGATGATAAACTTCACGAAGTAAATTTCTCCTCTTAGAGCAACTATCAACTCCTTCTTAACTACTTTGTCTCCATTCTTCACTTCATGTTCCAAACATAACTTGACCGCAAACTCGTTTGAGATCAGGTTCTTATCGTGATCCAAATTAATTTCTCCATCGTACGCTTCTAAACCGTTAACAAAGCATGGTGCATTATATATTTCACATTTTTTATTTTTGTAATTAAATCTTCCCGTTTCCATCCGTAAACGTAAATGCCTTTGCCTTTTTTCTTTTTCCTTTATCTGCTGTAATCATCGATACTCAATGTATCCCACTCGCTCTCTCCATTGCTCTCAACGAAAAACACCATCATTCAATGAAATACGGAATGTCCACTTCTAAGGCATAATCCGTCTAATACTTGTGTTATGGTCCAAAACACTTTTAAAATAGAACAACAATAAAATAAACCTAGTGAAACAATATGGGTTAGTTTAAAATAAAGATAAGACAGTTTTTTACACTTAAGGTATGTCGACTCGCCAAACGGGCTGGACGGAATACTTGTCCGAGGCGTGATGTCAAAATAATTTCAATACCACAAGAACAAGGGAACGACCAACTATATGGACGAGTTGAAATTAAAACAAAACCGTTTGCACTTGATAAAAATACTTTAAGTCATTACATAAATCAAATAAGTTTTAATAGTAATATACAAAGCTTTAAAAATTGTTTTAAAGACAAGGTTATTAATGAGCAATAAATGTTCTTGTAAATCCAAATATACTGAGAACATCCACATTGCACTTACAAGAATAGATCCAAGCGAAGCAACATAAAAAACATTGCTACAACGTCAAACATAAAGTTGGAGAACTTCATAGGTTGAATTTTGTAATAAGAATGTACCACAAATTTTACAAAATGTACGTGACTATTATAACAGATACAATATCACATAAAAAGGTATTTACGTTGCGCTAAGCTCATGACACCGAGGCTCAATGGACTGGAAGCATGCATAATGCCAAATAAAACTTGCCCTGACAGGTGCCCTAACGGAACAACACCTTAACTTCCGACATGGTATACATTCGTTGATTTAGTAAGAGCTACTTACCCGAACGGGGATTATCAGTCCCAATAGATCTATTTACAACACTCGCGCTCACTTAACCAGAACGGGCAGTTAAGAAATTAACGGTTCATGATAACTCGGGCATACAAGTTTAAACACTACTTAGGCAACACGCAAACAGGATTGGGAAATCATAAAGCATTTGTGTCCAATGTTTAAAAAGCAAGCAATGTTTCTCACCCCAAATAGTAAAGCAAAATAGTAAAAACATGAGGCCACGAACTCACCTTAGCAAGATGAGTAAATGATTATCACGTAAACAAAGAACGATACACAATCCTAGCCGCGACCTAAAGGGATGACGCGTCTTAGGAAAAAGTAGAATATACGAAACCAAGTACGAAACGCTTACAAGAGAAAGAGACATCCATATGTGTTTGTGTTTTAGTTTATTTAATAAAACATGACTAAATGAAATTATAAAGTTTATCATCAAGTCCTGGCGTTTATCCAAAAGTTACCATATTTAGAAAGTTTCCATTTAAAGGAAGTTTAAGATTTCCGGACGTTAATACCGTCCCCTATATTTGTTAATTCCATGATCCTAAAAACGCACTACGTAACCTAAACGCCTAACTACCAACTCCATCTTGCTAATAAAAGCAAAATTACTATTTTTAGAAGTTTTCCATTTTTAGAAACCCTAACTTCACAAGAATATGTTCATGACTTTTCTAATATTCCTACTTAGTATACTAGTGTTACTATATGCTTCGCCAACGTTTTAAAAGCTCAAATCAACCCAAAAGTGTCCAAAAACCCATTTTCCAATTCCAATCAGCAACTATATTAGTTATTATTCCGAAAAGTTTTCCAAAATTCATTTCGCTATAACTTGGCCGTTTTAAATCTGTTTACAGTGTTCGATATATGAAAATCTATATATTTGAAACAAGCTATCCAAAAACTACCTTCTCGGCTAAGAAAACATTTTTAAGTCACCCAAAACCTCAAAACAAAAATAGATTAGCAACCTTATATTTTGCAAACGCTTCCATAAATCCATCTAAACTTCCGAATACTAGTTATTCTAACCTAGTCCCGCTCACTACTAATCCAACCAACAAAATCCACTCTTAATCTATCCTAATCCCATCATCATCTTTGTTGCAACACACAAGCTCACTCATCCTTACTAACTAACAAAACTTAATTCTAGATACTTCCATTTTCTTTTAAAAGGTTTACAAAAACTTATTTCACTTTTTTTCTATAAAAGATTCACAAACACATGGAGTCATAATCTTGAATAAGAACTCAAGAACAAAAGAGAAATCAAAGAAATGTTCAAAAAATGCTTACAACATATGAAGAACAAGAACAACAATACACGATCTATAAGAAAAATCCCTAGATATTGAAAAACCAAACAATAAATCTTGTAACCCTAACTTTAAATCTTGAACAAGAACCCTTAAATCAAAGAACCAACACTTATAACCACCTTAGATAGCCTTAAATATCAACCTAGTATGCTTGGATCTTGTAAGAAATCAAAGGAAATGGAAACTCTATAAGAGTGTTCTTGGCCGTAGGTTATGGAAACATAAAGAGAGAAGAGAAAGGTTTTTGGTGAGGCTTGGAAGTGATGTGTGACCTAGAAATGTTATAAGGGTTTATATAGGGAAGGATTAGGGTTTTTGAGATGTATTGGCTTTAGCCAAGTGGCTTAAGCCACTTCTTATTGTCCTTGTGGTGCGTCCAGTTTTAGGAGCAAAAGGGGAGAGACCAAGCAACTTTTCCTAGCTATAGTTCAAATCACATGGTCTTGGTTCATGGTTTTTAGTCAAAACAAGGGCATGTGACAAAATATATCACATGCTTATGTTGCATGGGAGAAGTGTGCATGAAAATAACACATGAGTGTGTTATTTTCACTTCCTTCTTAAACATGTGCATGTATAATTCAACATAAAGGTAAAAGATGCTTTAAGAATTAGTTAGAGCTTATCATTTTTGAACTTATTGAATATGGGGGGCATAGCATGAATTTTTTGATGTTAATAAACGTAACAGATGAAAATTTGGGTTTTCATGGAAAGGTGACAAGTTTTCGGGTTCCCGTTTGACCTAAAATGCTAAAACCGCGAAATGCACACGAGAAACGCAATAATTGAAAAAGTAAGTGTACGTAAAGTACGTAACACTAATAAATGATTAAATTAAGAATAATACGAGTAGACTAAACTTAGTCTGGCATCGGAACGCTTCCGATAACAATTTTCAGTTTTCACGCGGGATAACTTCCCGGATGATTGCTAGATTAACACTTAACTTATAAAATTTAAAATTGAGCATAGAAAATGTTAAAATAACGACCTAAAATTTACAGGGTATGACATCCTTCCCCCGTTAAAAGAGCTTTACCCTCAAAGCTTAAGACGTAGCTTTTGACGTAGATATAGGGTTAGCGAAAAGATGAGGGTACTTTTTCTATGTTTGGTATTGGGGATGATAAAGCCCAAGATCCTTATGGTTTTACGTCTGTGTTTTTTAAAAAGGGATGGGACGTGGTGGGTCAAGATGTGTGTAACGCCATTAGGGACTTTTTTGTTAATGGGAAACTCCTTAAAGAAATTAATCATACTTTCTTGGCTCTTATACCGAAAGTTACAACTCCCCTCAAAGTGAATGACTACCGGCCTATTTCATGTTGCAATGTTATCTATAAATGCATTAGTAAAATTCTTACTAATCGCATTATTGAGGGAATCAAAGAGGTTGTTAGTGATAATCAATCGGCTTTTGTCCTGGGAAGACGTATATCAAACAATATTCTTATAACTCAGGAGCTTATGCACAATTATCATTTGGATAGAGGCCTTCCTAGGTGTGCCTTTATAGTCAACATTCAGAAGGCATATGACACGGTGGATTGGTGCTTTTTGGACCGTATCCTTACGTGTTTTGGTTTCCATTCAAGTATGATAAAGTGGATAATGGCTTGTGTTACTTCCACTTTGTTTTCGATTAGTATAAATGGTGATATTCATGGTTTTTTTAAAGGAAAACGTGGTCTTCGCCAAGGTGACCCTCTTTCTCCTTATCTTTTCACTTTGGTTATGGAAATCTTAACGCTCATTCTTCAACAAAGGGTCCGCTTGTCGGATACCTTTAGATACCATAAACATTATGAGGATTTGAATATCATCAATGTGTGCTTTGTGGATGATTTATTATTGTTTGCTAGAGGTGATGTGGACTCAGCAAAAGTGATTATGGACTCCCTTAATGAGTTCAAGGCTGTTTTGGGTTTGGTTCCAAGCATTCCAAAGAGTACGACGTTCTTTTGCAATGTTTTGAATCATGTTAAAATTGGCATTTTGAATATTATGCCCTTTTCTGAAGGTAATCTCCCGGTTAAATATCTTGGTGTTTCGTTGATCTCTTCTAGACTTTTAAATAAGGATCGTAAAATCCTTGTTGAAAAAGCCCATAACAAGATTGGAGATTGGAAAAACAAGTCGTTATCGTTTGCGGGAAGACTTCAATTATGCAAATCGGTTATTTCTTCCATGCAAGTGTATTGGGATTCCGTTCTTGTTCTTCCCAAAGGTATTATTTATGATATTCAACAGCTTATTCGAGGTTTCCTTTGGTGTAATGGTGATTTCAAGTGTGGGAAAGCGAAAGTTTCTTGGGAAGATATTTGCCTCCCTAAACAAGAAAGGGGTCTTTGCTTCGTAGCCTTGAGGTATTTAATCTTGCTTTAATGACTACCCATGTTTGGAATATTATCTATAATAAAGAGAGTTTGTGGGTCGTTGGATCCATACGTACAAGCTTCGTGGTAGAACATTATGGGATATTCAACCGAAAAGTAGCACGAGTTGGGGTTGGTGGAAAATTCTTCAACTTCGTGACCTAGTCAAGCCTTTCTTGTGGGTTCGTATTAGTAATGGCATGAACACCTCTATATGGTATGATATGTGGTGCTCCCAAAGTCCTATTAGTCGGTTCCTTACGCCAAGAGATATTGCTAGGAAAGGTTTTAGCATTCATTCTAATATGGCTGATTTAATGATGCATGGGGCGTGGAATTAGCCCTTCTTGCGGCTTGCGAAAGCTCCAAACCTAGGATTAATAGTAGCTCCCAATCTCGATAATAGTTAAGATAGGTTTCAATGGCGAGATGTTAATGGTAATATGGCTGTTTTCTCCGTTAAGCTTGCTTGGGAAGCGTTACGGCCTCGTAAAGCAAAGTTATTATGGTCTAATACAGTGTGGTTTGCACATTGTATACCGCGACATGCATTTTACTTATGCCTAGTTATAGGGAGGAGTTTAAAAACGCAGGACAAGCTGCGTCTAAGGGATGTCAACCCTTCTACAGATTTGAGTACGCTAAGGTGTGTCTTTTGTCAAACTCATATGGATTCTCATGAACATCTCTTTTTTTAGTGCACATACTCTTTTAAGGTATGGAATTTAATACGAGTATATGCGGAAATGGATAATGTTCGTCCAATGCTTAATGAAATCATGACCTGATTTCAAACAATGACTTCTAAACGTACTGTCCATGTGATAGTGGGGAAGTTGATATTCGCAGCCTCTTCCTACTATATATGGCGTGAAAGAAATAATAGGCTCTTCAAAAGGAACTAGAGATCCCGAGGAATTTAGAGAATTTGATTTTTTGTGTGCTTAGGACTCGCTCGTTTCTTTCAGATTTTAATAAAACACATCGAGGGTAAAAAGACTGCCCGTGTTATAGAAGATGCCTTTAAATTTTAGATTGTATGGTGACTAACTAAGAGTCATGTTTAGTGATTTGTAGTCTGCCATTTTATGGCATGTCACAAACGGCCTAGTTAGAAGTTCAAGCTTTGCTTGAGGTTAATGTGGCTCGTAGTCACATTCCATTGTACTCTTTTTGCGGTGATTAATACATATTTACCGGGGTAACCATTTACCCCAAAAAAATAACCCGCACACAACAACCCATATTAGATATTGTGAGGATTTAACCTTATCTGTTTCCAAATGTTTACCTAAATTCCACAAAAATATGAGTGTGCTGGTGATGTTGTAGACTTTAGATCTTGACTTGGTATATCTATTAGGATTATAGTGATGAGTACTTTGGATTTAGATGGAGTTAACTTGTTTAAATGGTAAATTTTTTGGATTACACCCAAAAAAAAAAAGGTGGACACCCAAAAAGCCTATACATGTTGTTTATCCACTATAAGAGTAAGATACCCCTAGAAAAACCCGTAGAGCCAATCTTTTAGGAATAACACCAACTATTTATTTCATTGCACCTTTACACCTTAGCCTACCCTGTTAGATTAAGTCCATTTACAGTTGCTAGTTGCTTAAAGTGTAAAGCATGTATTTCCCGAGTCATGTGTCATTTTCTATCTTTGGTACGATTGGGAAGAAATTAGCACATTGCAAATGGGAAGGTAAAAAGTAGTCAAAACTCATGTATTTTACTACCATCACAATTATTGGTACGTTCGAAGAATGAAGAATTTCTGAAAGAATTATCCAGAATTATTATGATCGTGAAGATGGTGAAATTGCACCGAGATTCGTAGTTAGTATGTTAAAAAAACCGAAAATATTAGAAAAATCGCAACAAAAAAAAGAAAATTTGAAGATAGTCGTTTCGCAAAAGCTTAAACCGAAGGAATTATTTAAAGGATCGATTATTCGTTGACACGTAAAAAAATCAACGATGTAAAGTTTTGTATAAAGTGGTAGATATCGCCATTTGTCTTGTAAAAGTATGTAAAGTACGAGATGATTAGGAAGTTGACCGTTACGGGAACGCCAACATAGGTTGTTGTTTTTTATCTATGATCAAGATGTTTGTGTAAATAGTTGTGTCTTTATCATGGTAACGGTCAAGAAAAGTGTCTAGCAACTTTTGCCTTGTTTATTTTCGACTTAATCTATTTGTTTCGTAAATTTTATTTAACAACAATTTATTTCTCTTTCATAATCATTAACCTAGGGTTTTACTCGAATGAGGATGTGATCAAGTCATGCATGTCTATTTCATTGTTACGGCCATGTATGTGTGATTCAGCTGCCTTGTTGGTTTATTACTTTTGGTGAAAGTTAGAAGATCCATACCCTATATCATTCTTCATCTTAACCCTTGGTGAAACTCGAATGAGGATACGATCGAACACACATGTCAATTCCGTCGTTACGACCATGTATGTGTGATTCAGCTACCTTGTTGGTGTGGTACTTTTGGTGAAAGATTGTTAGAATGATCAACCCTAAGCAATATAAAAAAAACCCAATTTACCTCTATAAACTTGTTACTCCTTAGGTCTAGTGGTGGAGATGTGTATCCTTGCCAAGCTTATGATAGAATACTCGTCATGACTGAGCAATTGAGCAAATTAGTTACATGTTACCACATAAATTAGTTGAGTGATTTGAGTGTTTTTATCTTCCTATTTCGTGATGTGTTTGGTTGTCTACTTGTAATAGATAAAATAAATGCTTAAACGGAAAAATCCTTAGGGATACATTTTTATAAACTTCTAAATGCTACTTGAGGAAAAGTAGGATTCAAGTTGGGGGATATTTGATGACATCAAATAACGTCACTTTTATAGCATCATTTATCCCATGTAAATAACCCATTTTGTATAATTATTGCAAAGAATTGTTACTTAATCGTTTGTATTTGAGAATTGCAGTAATTATGGAGTACTTGGTGAAGATTAGCTAAAAGGCATGCATTCTGAAGCTTAAATGAAGTAATACGAAGAAACTGATTCTAACATTCTATAGGCTGTATCCATTGTTAGGATTATGAAAATCCATGTAAAAGACTCGGTCACCTCGTGTAATGTCTAGCATAGGTTAGCTCGTAGCCTTAATATTAATCGTATGACTTATGGTGTTGGGACGGGTCTTTACCCACATGTTAGCCCACTCTATAGCCCATTTAGGGGCACAAAACTCATGTATATATACCCTTTTCCAGCCATGGGAAGGGGTTGGTTGTTCATTGTATAACAAACACACACTAAGTATCTTTCTCTCACTAGAACTTCCTATTTTCTCTCTCTAGAAATCGGCCTACACACTAATCCTTTATTGTGTTATGATATCCAATATACTACAATTGGTATTAGAGCACATGGGATGATTACTTAGATTGTATGTGCGTTTCTCTTGGAAGAATTAATCAAAAATTTGGTTTTTGAAGGTTTATGGTTTTCACATTGGCTTTCTTTGATTCTCACGTTTGTGGTGTTAAAGTTAGTGTTTTTAGTGTAGTTTTAGCCTTCTAGTACCAAGTTGTGCAAGAAAATCCAAGCTTAAACGTTCAAAAGGGTGATTTTTGGTGATTTGAAGCTTTTATGGAAATTGTGTTTTGTCTCTGCGTTTTGTCAAAGAATAGTACACTGCGGTTTGTCTTCTAGTGTAGTACAACAGTTACGTTTTGTCAGTTGTGTTTTGTGTATTGCATTTTGGTTAACACTACAGGTTGCGTTTCGTGTATTGCGTTTTGTCTTAAGTTGAAGACCCTCATTGCGTTTTAACTAGGAGAAACTCTGCCCAATTAATTTCTTGATTGCGTTTTGTCTCAAGAATTGATTGCGTTTTGTCCAAGATACGTCATTGCGTTTTGTCTCCTTCTCATTGCGTTTTGTGTCATGCGTTTTGTCCCAAGTTGAAGACCCTTAGTGCGTTTTGGTGGAAAGAATCCCTGGCAAAAAAAATTCTTCATTGCATTTTGTCTTTGCTTCTTGACTGCGTTTTGTCTCGGACACCTCACTGAGTTTTGTCTAATCCTCAACATTGAGACTTGTCTGAAATTCTTGATTGAGACTTGTCTAGATTTCCTGACTGAGACTTGTGTATTGCATTTCGTAAACTTAATTAAACCAAACCAAATCACAAACAAACAACAAATCACCTATATCAACAAATAATCATCACTTTTAACATACAATCATTAATCATTGTACCGATCTAAAGTTTATCATAACACAAACAATCAATCATGTCTAGTAATTCTAATGATATTCAAGCGACCGGTTCTGATACCCGCCCTCCTATGCTTGATAGGACTGATTACGAATCATGGTCACAAAGAATCCGGTTGTATTGTAG
>BQNB010006570.1:55200-95621 GCA_026074375.1 Tanacetum coccineum | reverse complement strand
TCTTGAGGGGACTAGCTACTCCTTGCCTATTGAAGGGACTATCTACTCCTGACTGGCTGCTCCCTACCATCTGAGGGGACTAGCTACTAACGTACCTCCTGAGGAGACACTACTCCTTAGTTATTACCTCTGGACTTAAGGTGGCCTTCGTCATCCCAGCTATTCCAGTGGACCGCTCCAACATAAAGTAGTTTTGCCTTAGGAATATTAGGAGTTAATAGTGATTGTCTCCCCCAAAGCATCCGAAGGAGACCATACCTCATCATCTACTTTGGTAACTTGTTCGGTTTTCGCGTTGTATTATTTATTATACACATGTGTATATTCAAGATGGTGTATTCGTTACTTGCTAAAAGGTACGCGTTCTTGATCCCTTTGTTAATTACATATTCTATACGTGTTTATTTATTCCGCTGCGTACTCGTGTAAATTAAAGGTTAATTTAGTTGTAAAAACCCAACAGGATTGTCATATTTGAGTGGGAAAATCATGGTGATGTGAGGTTAAAGGTTTTTAAAATATAGAGCGTAATCTCTATCTTTTCTTATGAGAAGGAAAAACAATTGCAATGTTTTCATCCCAAAAGCAAGTACATGTACCAAAGCCTGAGATTAAGATTGAAGAAAAGTTGTTGGAACCCAAAATCGTTGTCGATGTTGAAAATTAGAGGTGGCAAAATGGGCGGGCCGGACGGGTTCGGGTAACGGGTAACGGGTCAAACGGGCAACGGGGGTGGGCCAAACGGGTTATTTCTAAAACTTTAGTCAAACTGGCACGGGTCAACGGTCTCAGGCCAAACGAGCAAAGAGTCCTAATTTTTTGTTTATACGTTTTCAAATGTTTTATCCGTTTTAATTCGCTTTTGAACGCTTTTTTACGTTTATGAACGTTTTCGCACGATTTTCAACTTTTTTAACGTTCTTGTACGTTTTTTACGTTTTCGTTTGTTTTCTTACTTTTTCGTACATTTTTGTATGTTTTCGCCTCTTTTTTTTACGTTTTCGTCTGTATTCTTACGTTTTCGTCCGTTTTTTTACGTTTTTGTACATCTTTATACCTTCTCATACATTTTTATCCGTTTTTATACGTTTGTGTACGTTTTCATACAATTTCAACCGTTTTCGTCCGTTTTCTTACGTTTTTGTACGTTTTCATCCGTTTTAGTACGTTTTCTTACGTTTTAGTACGCATTCGTCCGTTTTAGTCCGCGTTGCAATTGAAGATTTGATGATTGTTAACAAGGAATTCATTACCCGACATTTGGGATCATGTGTGGATCGTTGGGAGTGTGGTAGACGTGTGAAAAAAATATGAAGAACGCACTCGAGTTAATGTAGAGTTCAAAGCTACGGTTGGCAAGTGTCGACGGATGAAGCATTGTGAGGTAGATGAAGCAACTACACATGAGAACTCGGGGTAGAGTTCTTTTCAAGTGAGGGTGAATGATGAGGACAAGATTGTGTGTTGGCAAGAGGGTTTTTTTTTATTTTCATTACGGCGTAACGCTATGACCCTTATTACGTTGTAGAGCTCTTGAATAGGGATTAGTGGCGGCTTTCAAGTTGCTACGACGTAAACAAGTATTCCTTGTTACGTCGTAAAGGCTACGTATATATTTTATTTTTATTTTTTATTAGCAAAGTGTACTTATTTTAATTTTATTACGGAGTACTTACTTTTGTTAGTTATCTTTTTCTTTAAGATAAATTTCCCCAATAAATATACGGCTTAGGTTTCTCGTACCTTTGGATTAGGCTTTACAAAATACGCTTCCGCGTCCTGCGTTAAAAGTTCAACAAAAAGCTTCTCGCATGTCGTAGTTTGTAAAGCCATGAAATCCATTATCGACTCAAAGTCTATTATAACAACTCTTCAAACCAACAAAATGTGTATCTTCGTATGAAGTATATACATTGTAATTCTGTACACAAAATCAAAATAGTTAAATTTTACTTGTTATTAGATTAAGAAAAGTTGACCAACAGTTATGTAATGGTGGTTAACATTCAACTTTCGTTGGGGAAGTTTGGTTAATAGTTGTCCATGGTTAATTTGGTTAATCCTTGCAGCCGCAGCTAGGGATGCTGCAACGCCACCAGGACGGGTGGTCAGGTTTGGATCGTTTCTTAACTCAGCTCCGATTACTCCCTCTGCATCTCTACGTGTCACTGGCTTGTCTGCTGGTAACTTTGAAGTAGCTTCCTGTTTCACATAAATGACTTTCAGATTCTTCTTTATCATTAATATTACATATATGATATACTACCATATAAGCAAATCTGAATATTTTTGTTATTACTTGATCAAACTGGTTATTTGATTATTTGATGGCCAAATAAGAGCTTTGAATAATCCTTTTGACAGTTGCTTTTTTCAAATAGCATAAACAGATTGAGATAAACAATCCAAAAAAATAGTTTCAAGTAAGCCGTTTTTAATTTTTGCTACTTTTTCTGCATCAGCTTGTAAGCATATAAGCAAATCTGAATATTTTTGTTATTACTTGATCAAACTGGTTATTTGATTATTTGATGGCCAAACAAGAGCTTTGAATTCTTTGATGATAATCATGTTACCATTAGTTTGAGTTGTTAACCATAAGTTTTTATTTCCTAAATCATTTAACACTGTTCTTTTTCATTTGCCCGATTCAGTCATTGCATTTTCCTTGTTTACATGTTGGTCATTAAAAGATGGCATTGTGTCCCTTCCGGGTCATTACAGGATACAAAATGATCGAAACAGAACCAACGCCGTCTTTTAATAACTCTGATGTATTCAACTACTAAAACTTGAAAAATAAGAAAGTATATGCATTTTTTTATTTTTTTTGGTAAATATATGCTTGTTTTTTATGCAAAAAGTATAACCTAATCTGACCAATCATTACATAATTGTAATAATGCCACACGCTTACCGCTAGAATCTCGCTTAACTTGGTTTTATCATCTTCTCGTGTGACCCGCGCATTTCGAGTAGCAGCTGATTGAGCTGCTGCAGCAACACCCCCTGGCACAATGTTGGTCCGACCAGTGGCTCGCACTTCAGCCGCTTGTATGGCAGCAGCATCACTATAGTCTACGGGTCTACTACCTGCTGTTAGAGCTGTGGCTTCAAGTGCTTCTCCAATTGTAATGTTTCCTCGTTCAAATATCTGTTCTGTTGCCACTGGTGATGGCGATGGTGTGGATGCTTGCTGACTGTTTTTCCTTCCAACCTACACATTTTCACCAAAAATGTTAACGTTTTAATTCTTACATTAAGTTTTGGTCAACGATCATTCAAATAATGTGGAACGCATAAAGGGTGTTAGAATGTTGCACAATTTAGGTGGTAAAATGAATGGATCCGGTGGGATGGGTAACCGATCAAACGAATTTGAGTTAAATATGTATAATTAGGCCAAACATACGGCAGCATGTCGTGTGGATGGGATGGATAGTGGATCAAAATGGGTTCGTATCAAAGAGGTAAAGTCTTAAAATGGGTTAATATATCATGTTGGTTTACATGGCAACAAAGTTTCATACTGTGTTTATATTCAAAAGTAACTCGTATATTACATATGGCCAATTATTGTGATAACATGCAAGATGTTCTTAATGAAAAGGAATTTGTGTCGATGACCGCCAGCTAATTGCTTGACGATCATGGTATGATTGTTATCCATTAATCTGACTCACCTGCACTTCGTTGAATTCTTTAAGATTTTTATGTTCTTGCGCCGAGGCTGTGACATTAAGGGATGCTTGAGCTTCTTCCTCAAATTGAGGTTTCATAGGTTGTTCTTGCATCTTGTTTGTGTTTTGCCTAATCTATAAGCCAAGGATATGTGATTTATTATATATCTAGGTTCCAAAAAGTTTTGCACAATGTGTTTGTTATATAAAAGGGATTTGATGGGTAAATAAAAATAGGGTCAAAATTGTATGGCAAAGGGTTGCATGATCAACATTTGAGTAGCTTTTTAACATGATGTTGACAAGTGGTGGGTTAATTGGTCTTTGGTTTGTTGTGGACATACCTTGAATTTCGAAAATGAAATGTTACGTACGAAGATTATTATTCATTCTTTCAGTTATGTTCAATTTGTGTGTTAACTTCAATCATTTCAAATTAGTATATTTCGATTTTGGTAGAATTGTGTTTAAATAACATGTGTTTTTTTTTTCAATCATCACAATGGTCACTGGGCATAGAACATTGAATATCAGAATAATCCAATATCTGTGATAAAACCCGAATAAAAGACCCAAATTAATGTCATGTAATTGATAAACAACGCTGGTTAAAGCTGTGAGACGTGATGTAGCAGCAAATGGTTAAAGCTGGTTCAGCTACACACTTACAATCTTACTTCCAAATGTAAACTTTTGTTTCCAACATGTAAACTATTTTTACCTTAGTTTTGTTCGAATGTTATTTATGTAGTGGTACCCACGTATAAAGATAAATTCAAACAAACTTTCATAAAAAAAATACAAGAGCCTAAAAGTTCTCATCACAACATATCATCATATCAAGCACCCATTAACCATTGATAATCCAGCTGAGGTTTAGCATTCATGTGGTTCCGATGGAAATAGTTGCATAGTCGTTAAATTGGCCCAGAATACAAGATTGGAATAGTGAGGAAATAAACATCGGGTTTTATTGATCCATCATGACCACACAGTTGATCCTACAATGACCTATCCATCCGTCTTTTATCAAATTGAAAAAAAAAATCCATTTTATAGAGTTTAGGGGCAAAAACAATCAGGTAAATCATAGGTCTAGCCATCCTAAGTGGTTCTACAGGATCCAACCAGGCTCAATCCTAGACGCACACAATCATCAACTGGTCTAAACTGAATATCAGGCTAGGGTCCTTTGGGCCACATCTAGCTACAGGTCACTGCAATTCATAAACCCTTGAACCCTTGCCAAATAGTCAAGAGGTAACTCTACATTAGAGGTAGCAATTTTTAACCATTTACTTATAAATGGGTTGATTCAGGTTATGGCATTCAATCTCATATTGCGAGAAATCCAAGAATTTCTGGAGGCACTAGCACAAGCAAAATTAGCAGGTCAAACAAGCAGAACCAAAGAACTAGTTGAAAAGAAAACAGATAATCTGGGATTCTGGGTTGAACACATCAACTGGATGAAGAAGTTGTTTGGATACCTTTTTACATCTTTGACAACTAACAAACTGTTTTTTCAAATAAAAACTACTTGTGGACATGTTGGTTTAATCCTAACCGTTACCCATTAGCAAACCCCGACCATCCATTTTGCCACCTCTGCTCTGCAGCATATAGTTTAGTTATATACCTACTAGCTACAATGTTTAATAGTTAATCAGTAAGATTGTGTACGCATAACTTCGTCCCTTGGTGCATAAGCATAAGTGCATAACTTTGTGTAGGCATAAGATGTTTAATAGCTCGTCAGAAACATTGAGAGTGCAAACTGGAAAGAAATACTTGGTCCAAAATTATATTTCGACATCATCTTTGAGTTTTTCAACCAAGATGAATAATCTCAATTGTTTCAAGCTAGCCCCTGACATTGGCAGGCATCAGCCACAAATTATTTCAGAACCTACAATACTCCTGAAAATCAGAAGGGGAACACAACAAAATAATTGGACAATTTTTTATGTACTTCATTCGCCCTCAATCTCAAACAAGCAGCTACATAGCTACATTATGGTTACTCGACTTGTCTTCTACACCCAAGACAGGCAATGAATTTCAAGGATTTAGAGCATACCAGTAACTACTGAATGTGAAAAACGACTGGATATGCAAAATGTCATCTGGTTTTTTCTCTATGGCACACGCACATGCTCTTGATTGTATTCCCTTAAGCTCCACAACACCTTAATAACCAACAAAACAGAAATAGAAGTGCAAAATGAGATTGTAAATTCAATTGTCATTACAATTCAAAAAAACAAATCTTGACTTTAACGAATCATATCTGAAAGGTCATTGTTTGTAAACTAAAGTATCGACATCACTTTACTGAACATTAGCAACACTAAAAGAATCCAACTAATATGGTCACATGAAATGAGGTATGTTGTAAACTTATGGATAAATCTTTTGTTGAAATATGCACAACTGAAAAAACAACTAATATAATTTCATAAATCAGTTCATCTATGTTGTACGTTTATGAATATCACAATTTTTAAATTTTGTACATGCCAGTTAGAGAACTGTACTTAATTACACAATTCCTTTGCCGATACAAACCGACACCAAACACACCATAAGGCCGAGGTTCCAAGCCCATTAAAAAAATGTTTTTCCCTATTTTCATCTTGTTTATGAAAATAAACATATTTCTGAACACGTCAGTTTTGTTCAGACATAATCACAAACTGTTCACAATACAGAACTTGTAAAGCCGAACACCTAATACAAATCTCAACCAATTAAAGTACATTAGCTGTGATCAGATGGTTGATTGTTGAGAACCAGCTTAAAAATCTTTTTGCCAACGAAAATAATTGATTCACTCCTATGAAAAGAGAATGTACCGTTTGTATCTCTTCTTAGACCCACATGGGCAGAGTGCATTTCTGCTTATTTGCCCACTCTTAGCCATGTTTGATTGAGCAACATCCATTGGTGTCGATCCCATTAGCTTTTGTACCTACAGAAAAAGGTATACTAGTTCAATAAAGCTACAAGAATCATGATGCCTCAGTTGTGCTATACGGCCGTATGCTCTAAATTTCATTTTGGCAGAATCTGTGAAAGGACCATACGGCCGTATGCTATTTAAGCATACAGCCGTATGCTCCAAGAGTGACCATACAGCCGTATGGTTGTTTACCATACAGCCGTATGGTACCTTTTCCAGAATTTTGTCGTATCTTGTTTATGTCGTAAAAACTAAACCGTAAAGAGTTAGAAGTCATGCCTTATACCGTTGGAAAGGTATTTGGGTCTATTTTATGATAAAGATACTTTCAAGAGTCGAATGGTAATGTATTTTGATCAGTTTATTAAGGAGTGACATAAGGTCATTTCCGGTCATGCGTATGAGCAAAAAGCTTTAATTTTGGTAAAGTTTAGAGTCGGAAAGGGATGTTTAAACTTGCTCAACCTTAAAAAAACTAATGCAGGCATTGTTTATTGCGTAATTTTTGTGGGTCGTAGGCATTATGAAAACACCTTCAAGCAAGGTGCATAACATACAAACTTACTTGGCGAGTGGATCATAATAATTATCTTTGATTTATCTGTCATCTTAGACATCAGACAACAAGTTCGTCAATTTCTTCACACACATCCAGTTGATCAATTTCTTTAACATAAACAGTAAACCATATACTTATCAATTAGCAGTATGGTGCAGTAAAACATCATATTTTTGCTTGATAAACAATTAGAATTGTGAGAGAATCATTAGAAAAAAGAGCTGCAAGAGGCTTTTTCAGTTCCCCTAAAAAATTTATATAGTAGAGCATAGATCGACCATTTCTCATATGCAACTAAAATCAAGCTCTAACTTATGACTTCTAGCCATTAATTTTTCATTCTAATGTACACATATGATATGGGGTTTTGTCGCTCAGCCTTTAATACTCGAATAGAAATACACACACACATGACACATGTATTAACCAGTTGGCCAGAAAACAGTATTACAATAACCTTCTGTTGAAAATTATGAAGCTCATAAGGTTATGCTACTATCAAGAATAGATTGCAATCATATCCAATAACCTTGTTTCACATACATAAAACACAAGATAAACTAGTATATTTGAGACAGTTAGACACTACCTCAGCTAAGCTCTTTGGCATCGGCTTTCCTTCTTCCTTTAACTTCTCAATTTTCCTCTGAGCTTCTTTAGCCCAAGTGAATTTTGCTAAAGTATTTTCAACCTCAGCTATCGTGCAATTCAATTTCTTTGCTGCTTCTTGCTTTTGAGTAGGTTGGATATTCTACGTTTTGAAGAATATAAAAAAACTCAAATCAGTCAAAACAAGCTAACCGAAAACATAGTCGAATTAATAAAAAATCATGAAATTACATCTCCACTGGGATCATAACCCCCGAGAAAGCGAATTATAGCCTCTTGTTTCTCGAATGCATCAGCGAACGTAGCTTCACTGCTTCGCCCAACCATGTATTGTTTAAAGGTACCTAGCCTCCGTGCATTTTTCAACTCATCCGCAAACTCTGCATATCATCAAACACTTATCTATAAGTATGCGTTAACCACACACCATATAGAAATATTAAGAAGTCCCACTTTTCCTTTGAAGGGGTGTTTGGTATTGCTCATAAAAACAGTTTATGCCTATTGAAACAAGCTGAAGCAAACAATCAGTTGTAACCAAATACACTGCGAAAGATCGTGTTGGGATTCACTTCCACTGTAATGAAACGCAATGATAAGATGCGCAGGTTGCGTATTAGAAATTCCACTTTTTTATTATAAATATAGGTTGTTTAGGATTGCCTGTTTTAATCTGCTTATTAAGTCCCAACCAACTTAGTTTAAAGTGCTTATATTCTACAAAATATGGAAATAAGCAGGTGCCATCGAAACACGCAAAACTGCTTATCCAATTGTCTTCTAAAAAATAGTAAGGGGGTGTTTGTTTCGGCTAATATGTGGGCTTATGAGCTTATTTGATTTCGGCTTATATAACATAAGCTCCAATTTTCCGGCTTATTTTTAAACTTGTGGGCTTATATAAGTTTATTACGATATGATAAACTTCTATAAGCCCATAAATCTCAAAATAAGCCATAAAATTGAGGTTTATGTTATATAAGCAGAAATCAAATAAGCTCATAAGCCCACATATAAGCCGAAACAAACACCCCCTAAGCAAATAAGCACTTAAATAACCACAAGGGGTGACCCCGCGGTAAGAGAGCGGTTCGAATCCAACGGGGAGAAAATTAATCCCCTTGTGGCCAACCGGGCTATCCGAAAGGGTAGTCGCCGTGTGATTAGTCTCGAGTCGAAAACCCAGGTAAAAAAAAAAGAAATAAGCACTTAAAAAAATGTGAAGACTTACTAAAGAGAGTGAAGGATTGGGAGGTGACGTCATGTTTAGAGGTTGAATTATTATCATCAGGTTGTTGTTGTTTTTTACTACCAGTGAATGCGCCTTTGATCTTGTTCATCCATGATTGATTTAACTGAATAGTCGTTGAAATTGATCTGTAATGATTTGAGGGAAGATTGGACAAAGATGTCAAGATTATGCGTCTCATTGACGCCATTTACATATTATAATTTCAATCTGGTTTTGTATCAAAATGAAATTAGGGTTTATGGCAATGAAATGTTGTTGCAGGTTAAACCCTCGACAGTATTTCTTCGGGGTCGGGTACTTTGTATTACACCCGAACCGAACCGATAAACCGAGCGGAGCCTCACCGAACCGACCTTATTTGGTTCGGTTTTCGGTTTTATATATTTATGGTTTTCTGTTTTGGTTTTGCTAGGTTAACTTCGGTTTGGTTTCGGTTTTGCTAAGTTAAATTCGGTTCTCAGTTCACGTTTTTCTTAAAATCGGTTTCGGTTCGGGTCGGTTTTATTCGGTTCGGTTCGTGATTGACCCATTGCTCTGCCGTCTTCGGTAATATGAGATTATTATGAGCGGATACGAGGTGAGGAAGTGTGAAACGCACACTTGCTTGAGCTAATATGTCTTCGCTTATAACAAAGATATTGGAATCAAAGGGTTGCGCCCACTTGCAGGGTAAACGGGAAACTCCCCCCTTGTCGGGGTAACCTAAACGTTTTTGATGAATTGTTAATAAAGAAACCCAACAATTTTCCTGTCAAAATGACAGCCGACAGACTGTTGGTGAATGATTATGACCCTTGGTGTTTAACTTGTTTTAATTGTTCATAATCGTCATATATGTTTGTTACAAATAGACACTAAGTCTTATTTTAACATAGAAAAATACATAATCTCTTTGTTTTTGCTTTGTTCTCTTAAGGATCTAGTGAGAAGAAAAAGTTAAGTAGGAAGAAAGAGAAATTATTGGAGGATGCATCTTATTTTGTAAGTGCAAGTGAAATATGCGGCTGTGATTACTTCTCATCTTTCTTATCTTACTTTTATTTCTTACTAGCTTCAAGGCCGCCCGTTGGGCAGTGAGCTTTAAGATTTTATTCAAAGAAACATTGACATTTTGATAGTTGTTCAATATTGTTTTTGGTTGTTTAAAATATTGTCTATCATTTTTATAACTTGGTCTGATTTTTTTTTATGTTATCATTTACAACACATAGTTGTTTCAGTGTTGTTTTTAGAATTCAACGATGGTTGATATTATGTTGACAGATAAATGTAATTAACAAGAGAGTTTATAAAATAATATTGTGAAATATTGATGTACAAACAAAAAAACTAATATAAAATAGTATGAGAAAAGTTCATTTGCATATCAGTTTCTCCTCACATACTAAGGGACAAATCTCCACCATTCATTTGAGTTTGATCTAATGGTGAGGATTAATCTAAGATTTAACTTTATTTAATGGATAAGATTAAACCTTAAAAAACATCCACCACCCCTTCTTACCTTTGTGTTTTTTAATTAAAACACATTTTCACTCTTATTTTTAAAAATCACATACCGCAAAAACCGTAAAACGTTAAGATTTATAAATTACACCATCGTAACGAGCATTTAATTATCTTTATGGCATAGAAAATTTTACTAACAGCCCGAGAAGAATAATAGTAATTGTATTGCTTTTATTAGTCTCATTAGCTTTAAGCATTACTACCTGGTATGTGATAATAAGTTGATGATCACATATTTGTCTTTTATCTTTCAACTTATTACTAGGGTTTGTGTTCGAGAGCCATAAGTTTATGGCCATGCCCAAAACAGATTGGTTATTTTGTTGTTTTAACGTAATTGTTACACTATTACTTAATAATCAAAAGGAAAGTCATAATATGTTTTTTAGTATTTCCAAATGCCTACACAAATAATTGAGTTTGTTGAAAAATATTTAATCTCAATTCCATAGCTTATAAAAAATAGTGGTAAATAGTTGGGTGTGACCGGGAATTCTAATGGGTAAAAATGTGTTCAAACAACCTTTAAATTATCTTATAAAAGACTTCTATTATCATTGTTATGTTGTAGATTTAATGATAAAATACTACTTATTATATGAATTTAAAAAAGGGTTAATGTAATAGGAAAAAACAACCTAAGTGATTAATGGAACCCAAAATACTATATATTTACAAAGCAAACTGAAAATCCATCTTTACAAAGCAAACTAGTGAAAATCCATATTTACAAAATACTTCAATAACTAATAACTGATTTTCTACTTCTTTTTCCAATGATTTATTAAAATCGGCCTATAAGGTTTATTAGAAACAGAAGCAAAACCTTTATGAACCATCATGTAACTAAATAGTCCAACAACCAATGGAAGTGAAATGCTTCTGTCAGAGGTAATAATTGTTAAGTCTACGAGTAAATCTTAGTTTATAAAGGTATTAGGAATAAGTTTTAAGCGTTAGAGGTTTTAAAAAGGTTTTTGGTATATAGTTTAGTGGTTAGGGTTTCAGTTTAGTGTATAAATTTTAAAGTTTATGTATATAATATATCACTATGTGATATTAACCTAGTGGTTAAGAAGGTTTAGGTTTTTAGTATAGGTTAGTCGTACAGGGGTTTAAGTGATTTTGGTATAGATGTTAAAGTTTATGTATATACCACTGTGATATTATACATATATTTATGATTAGGGTTTTTGCATAAGGGGTTTTAGTGGTTAGGGGTTATAGTGGTTAGGTATAATGATAATTGTTAGGAAGAGGAGGGTTGAAGGTTTATTTGGCCACAGGGATTATGGTTAAGAATTTAGGTTTTTGGTAATGGTTTATGGTTAGTCGGTTTAGGTTTTAGGTATATGGATATGTGTTAGAGAGTTTAAGGGTTTAGGTATAGGGTTTATGGTTAAGGGTGTAGGATTTGGTATAAAATTTATGTTAGGGGTTTAGGATTTTAGTATACGTTTTTAAAGTTGATATATATATCACTTTGTGATATAATACATAGTGATTAGAGTTTAGGGGTTTTTGGTATAAGAAAGGATAATGATTATGGTTTATATGGTTTTTGGTAATTATGGTTTAGTGTTAGGGGTTTAGGATTTTTGGTATAGATTTAAAAGTTTATGTATATATCACTTGTGATATTATACCTAGTAATTAGAGGTTTAGGGTTTTTTGTATAGGGTTTAGTGGTTAGGGGCTTAGGTTCTGGTATAGATTTGATATTATATCTAGTAGTTAGAAGTTTAACGTTTTGGTATATGGTTTAGTGGTTAGAGGTTAAGTTTTTTGTATAGATTTTTTATAGTTTAATGTTTATATCAATTGTGATATATATACCTAGTGGCTAGGGGTTTAGGTATAGATTTTTAAACTTTAAGTATAAATATTATACTTGTGATAAAATACTAGTGGTTAGGGGTTTACGGTTTTTAGTGTAAACGATTATGGTTAGGTTTAGGGTTTTTGGTATATATTCCTAAAGTACTGTATAATTATTGTGATATTATAACCTTGTAGTTTAGTGGTTAAAGTTTTGCTATAGGATTAGTGGTTAATGTTTTAGAGTTTTTGGCAATATATTTTAAAGTTTATGAATATATCACTTGTGTTATTATACCTAGTGGTATGGGTTTCAAGGGTTTTTGGTATATGGTTTTAGTAAGTTAGGGGTTTAGGTTTTATTGGTAAACGTGTTTAGGTTAGGGAGGTGGGTTTAGTATTTTTTTGGTATAGTGGGTTTAGGGATTTGTATAAAAGTTTAATTATTAGCGTTTAGGTTTTTGGTATAAAAGTTTGGTGGTTAGGTGTTTAGGGTTTTCCTTAGTATAGGATTTAAAGTTTATATATATAACACTTGTGATATTAAACCTAGTGTTAGTGGTTTAGAGTTTTTGGTATAAAGTCTAGGCTTTTGGTATTATAATTAATAAAGTTTTTGTATATATCACGTTGTGAAATTATACCTATTAGTTATGGTTTACCGTTTTTGGTATAGGTTTAGTGGTTAGTAGGTGTTTATAGTTTTTCGCATTATATTAAAGTTTATGTATAATTCATTGTGATATTATACTTAGTGGTTAGGGTTTAGGATTTATTTAGAATAAGGATTAAGTAAATTAGAGGTTTAGGGTTTTTGATATAGATTTTCAAGTATATTGTAATATATCACTTGGCGAAAATATCCTAGTTAGATAGGGGTTTAGGTTTTGGTATAAGAGTAATTAGTGGTTAGTGTAGTTTTAGAGTTTTTTGTTATAGATTTTAAGGTTTAAAGTATATACCACTGAGATAATTATAGCCTAGTAGTTTATGGTATTAGGTTTTTGGAAAAGGGTTTAGTGGTTAGGTTTAAATGGTTAGTGTTTTAAGGTGTTTTGGCATAATATTCAGTGATAGATAACGTATGAAACGAAAGAAACCAAGATGAAAACGGACCAAAACGAGCGAAAACGACAAAAAACCGACGAAAACGTAAGAGAAAACAGAGCTGAAACATTTGAAAACGGATGATACGTCCTGAAAACCTACTCAAAAAAAAAAACGGACGAAAACGTATGAAAACGGACTATAAAAACGGGCGAGAACGTGCGAAAACAAAAGAAAACGTGCGAAAACGAATGAAAACATGCGAGAACAGACGAAAACGTACAAAAACAGACAAAAACATGTGAAATCGTAAGAAAACGTGCGAAAGTAGACGAAAACGTGCGAAAGTAGACGAAAACGTGCGAAAAGGGCGAAAGCGTGGGAAATCGGGCGAAAGCGTACGAAAACGGGATAGCGTGCGAAAGCTGACGAAAATGCGCGAAAGCAGACGAAAACACGCGAGAGCTTGCGAAAACGCGCGAGAGCAGGCATAAACTCGCGAGAGTTGGCGAAAACGCGCGAGAGCTGGCGAAAACGCGCGTGAGCTGACGAAAACGCGCGAGAGCTGACGAAAATGCGGGAAAGCTGACAAAAACGCGGGAAAGCCTACGAAAATGAGTGAATGCGGACGAAAGCGTGCGAAAACATAAGAAAACGTGCGAAAACGTAAGAAAACATGCGAAAACGGACGAAAACGTGCGAAATCGGACGAAAACTTGCGAAATCGGACGAAAACGTATGAAAATGTAAAAAAAACGTGCGAAAACGTAAGAAAATGTCAAAAAACGTAAAAAAAGACAAAAACGTAAAAAACGGAGAAAACATAAAAAAAGATGAAAAATGAAAAAAAAAAGACAAAAACGTAAAATAACTGACGAAAACGTTAAAAACGGACGAAAACGTAAAAAACAGATAAAAACGTAAAATAACCGACGAAAACGTTAAAAATGGACGAAAACGTAAAAAAAACAAATGAAAACGTAAAAAAAAGGCGAAAACGTAAAAAACAGACGAAAACGTAAAAAACAGACGAAAACATAAAAAACGGACTAAAATGTAAAAAAGTAGGGACGAAAATGTAAAAAATTAGACGAACACATAAAAAACTGATGAAAACGTAAAAAACTGACGAAAACGTAAAAAACGGACGAAACGTAAAAAACTGACAAAACCGTAAAAAACTGACAAAAACGTAAAAAAACGGATGAAACGTAAAAAAAGACGAAAACGTGAAATAACTGACGAAAACGTTAAAAAAAACGAACGAAAACGTAAAAAAACTGACGAAGACGTAAAATAACGGACGAAACGTAAAAAAACAGACGAAAACGTAAAATAACTGACGAAAACCTAAAAAAACGAACGAAAACATAAAAAAACAGACGAAAACGTAAAATAACTAACGAAAACGTTAAAAAACTGACGAAAATGTAAATAAAATGGACGAAAACGTAAACAACAAACGAAAACGTAAAAAACAAACGAAAACGTAAAAAAAAGACGAAAACGTAAAAAACAGCCGAAAACGTAAAAAAAACAGACGAAAACATAAAAAAACGGACGAAAATGTAAAAAATTAGACGAAAACGTAAAAAACTGACGAAAACGTAAAAAAAATGAACGAAACGTAAAAAAACTGTCGAAAACGTAAAAAACTGACAAAAACGTAAAAAACGGATGAAACGTATAAAAAAGACGAAAACGTGAAATAATTGACGAAAACGTTAAAAAATGGACGAAAACGTAAAAAAACTGACGAAAACGTAAAATAACGGAGGAAACGTAAAAAAAGACAAAAATGTAAAAAACAGACGAAAACATAAAAAAAGACCAAAACGTTAAAAAACGGACAAAAACGTAAAAAAACGGCCGAAAACGTAAAAAAACAGACTAAAACGTATAAAAACGTATAAGAACGTAAAAAACGTAAAGAAACCTAAAAATACGTACAAAATGTCAAAAAAATCTATTAATTGCAATTTGGGCATGATTTGCCAACACTACAAATAATGAGGGAGTAGTAGTGTGAGTTTTAGTAAATTTACACTTTTGATCCCTCTATATTTTTTTTAATCTTAAATCATGTCTTTTTAATCTAATGAAATGGATAGTTAAGATTTGTCCCTGGTATGCAGAGAGAAACTGGTATGCAAAATAACTCACCTCAACATAGTATATTACTTTATAAGATATATATGTACTCAGATACATATCTTGTTTTGACAGATCCTACATTATTTAATTAAGAATGAATCGACTTTGGAGTTTATTACAAATAAGGAGATGCTTTCATAAGTTTTCTTACAACTTGAAACACCCGTATCATTGCCAAAAAAACACTCCATTCTTCCGGTTGGACCCATTAACCCCATTGAATGTAACAATGAATTTCCGTCGTTTTTCGGCTGGTCTCTCTCTAAAAATAACACAAACTTGTATTAGAAACAAATGAGCATGGCATAGAAAATTTTACTAACAGCCCGAGAAGAATAATAGTAATTGTATTGCTTTTATTAGTCTCATTAGCTTTAAGCATTACTACCTGGTATGTGATAATAAATTGATGATCACATATTTGTCTTTTATCTTTCAACTTATTACTAGGGTTTGTGTTCGAGAGCCTGCCATGCCCAAAACAGATTGGTTATTTTGTTGTTTTAACGTAATTGTAACACTATTACTTAATAATCAAAAGGAAAGTCATAATATGTTTTTTAGTATTTCCAAATGCCTACACAAATAATTGAGTTTGTTGAAAGGTTTAGGTGTGTGAGAAGTATAGCGGATAGATTGGTTTTTTTGGGTTCGTGTGTTGTGTTGTTTTGTGTGGTGGGGGTGGTGTGTTTTTTTGTTGGGGGGGGGGTATGGTGTTTTGGTGTTTGTGTTGTTGTTGGGGTTGGGTGGTGGGGAGTTTTTTGGTGTTTTGTGTGTGAGTGTTGGTTGTGGGTGTGGAGGTGGTGTTTGGTTTTGTTAGTTTGGGGGGGGGTGTGTGTGTGTTTGTGTGGTTGGGTTGTGGGGGTGGGGGGGGGGGTGGGGGGTGGTGGTGGGGGTTGGGTTGTGGGTGTGGGTTTGTTTTGGGGGGTGGTTGACAACAACCTTTAAATTATCTTACAAAAGACTTCAAATTATCACCTATTTAATGTTGAGATTTAAAGAAAAAAATAACAACTTATTAAATGAATACATAAAAAAGGGTTACAATGTAATAAGGCACAAAAACACCAAAGTTTATTACAGGCACCCCAAAAATACAACTATTTTACAGCGACACACTCGACAACTTCCAACATATAGCAAAGCAAATTAGATGAAAATCCCTTATTTACCAAAATAACTCAATTAACAAAAAAATCCGATTTTTCTACTTCTTTATCCAATGCATGTTATTAAAAACTGGCCGTATTAAGATTTTTATTAGAAACAGACAGCCAAAACCTTTATGAACCATCATGTAACTAAATAGTCCAACAACCAATGGAAGTGAAACGCTTCGGCTATCATTACCACAATACATGCAATATGACGACGCAACTCCCCCTCTTTTTCATTTTCTATTAGCTCATCTTCTACCAAATCAAACAACCCAAAAACTGAAATGTATAAGACTAACGCACATGATTGTTGAAACATATGATATAAGATAACACCCAAACATTTAATATTACAGCTTCGATACCAGTTTTAAGCCTAAGCACGTAGGGACAGTCTAGGAGGCTCACTACTCCCCGAAGTGTGAACACTGCCTTAAGAAAGGCATAAACCGTAAACGACTTATTTTTTTCCTGTCGGATATAATAGTCCATTGTCGGTTTTCCCCTCTTTGTAAAAAGCTTGTTGATAACCCGACCATTTAAAGAAAAAAGCTTCCCCTCGTTAGGTTGCTTCTAAAGTACATAAGCTTGTCCAAGAATCAGTTTCCCCAGCATCAGAAGCACACGTACCGATTCTGTTTTCCATATTTTACTCCTTAACAAGAATGAATTCTATTTGAGAGTTAAAAGTGAATGTATGGGGTAGCGTAAAAATAGTAACAATTTAGGTAATTCTCATACATAGATTATTTAATAGGAATTACTTGTCGTCTAGCCTAGGTACGCAGGGGGTTTTGGGAGGGCGAAGCTTCGTTGTCCATATTCGGTTATCAAATACCCGGTGTATGGTGTGCGTCTCGTTGCGCAAAACCATTCAGGGTTATACATTGGTCTTTAGCAGTATTTTGTTACATTGTATTTCTGTTAAGGTATCTCACATGGAGGGATAATAGGTTCTAGCTTACAAACTTTGGTTATGGCTGGTCTTCCGCACCATCAGAGTAAGCAGGTTTCTTTGAAGGGTTATAAAAATATGTTGAGAGTGCTTGTATTTTAAGGATCTCAGAGGAAACAATTATTACAAATAAATTGGCAATTTCAATCAATAAAAACCATAATAACAAAATTGATTGATAAGTAAATTGGATGTAACAGACATTCAAACACATACTAATCTTTTCAAAAAGTACAAACTCATGTGCCGATCAAGCACACAGAAGAAAGAGAGGGATGCCAAAGATTATACAAGTCCCACGGACAAAAAAAACAAAAAATAAACCCGTCAATAAAGTGCAATCCAAAATGTCATAAGTATAGCAAAATTGATATAAGTAATTGGATGAACAAATTCAACTCACTTTCATAATCATCCATGACATCAAGAAACTTATGAGAGCCAAAGTTTCAGCACATAAAAAACAAAAAATAACCCGTCAATAAATGCAATCCAAAATGTAATAATGCATAAGTATTTACCTATATAATGATTAAAAACAAAAACCGAGAACTGCATACCTCAAATAGCTCCAATGGCATCGAGTGAGGGTTCAAAAAATGCTAAATCGTCTAGAGGTTGTAAAGGTAAGGATTCATTAACTCAGGGGGTAGCTTCTCAACCTGCGTCATCATTTTTATTGTTAGTTGTGTCTTTAGCAGCTCGTCCATCATTCTTCTCATCATTAATCAGCGAATTTGCATCTAATCTATCAAAACACTTCTTTAGTATGTTTCTTCACATCGCTTTCCACACATGATACATCCAATTTGCATACTCTAAATGTACATGATCAGAATAAGAAGCAATAAAAGAACAACTTTAAATGCCATTACCTTTTGTTTTTGCAAAAAAAATGATTCAAGTCACTCCTCAAAATAACATACCTTGAAAACCATCACTTTTGATTAAATACATACACAATGCGTTCCTTTTTGTTTATTCAAAAGTTTCATCAAACACTTGATAAACACCTTTATGAAACACCTATCACCAAAAAATAATTGTTTATAAATAGGATATCACCATCAAACATTTATAAATCCATTAAAAAAAAGAACCAGGTTTAATATAGAATTAAGAAATTAAGAATTGACAACACAATTATCCAAAATCTCATAGAATCAAAAAACACAAATTAGGGATTAATTGGTTATATGATAATTTGTTATAAATTGATGAATTAATAGAGAGAATTTGTTACAAGAACAATGAAATTGATAAGATTATATCATAATGTTATAATGAAATGGTATTTATACTAAAAGTGATTAATGTTGACTTGATTTTTCTTGTTGACTTTGACTCATATCATGTTCTTGATTGAAATGATTTTGGGGAAATTTTGGTGGTGTTGGGGGTTTTGTTTTTGAGAGATTTTGTTTTACATTTAATGCTGAAAGAGAGAATGAATGTTGATTATTTACTATTTTTACACATGACATTATTTTAGAATTTAAGGGGAAGATTACTTTTTCAAAACTTGTTTTATATAGGTAGTAGATTTGATCATAACTATGTTTTCTTATGCCTAAAAACATAATGTTCTTTTTGAATTATCCTATTAATGATTGCATGACATTTTATAGGGTCGAAATACTTTACTTGAAAAATGGCATTACACGATTTAAGTAAGATATCTTTAACCCAATTTCTAACAAAGTCGAACTTAGTCGAACACGAATTATCAAGTCAAATTGAGCCAAGTTAAGTTTCATAGTCTCGTGCTTAATTCAATAATAAAACTTCATTCAAGCTAAAGTTAAGTTTCAATCTCAACTTTTTAGCCAAGTCGGTGTTTGGCAATTTAAGATTGTTACATTATACGATTCTAGAAAGTCTAAGTAATAACCTTTGTTTAAGTGTTTCAACGTAGTTGCATATACAACAGACCATTGGACTCGAAATACCTTAACTCATATTAACATTTTGTTGCTACATTTGAAGTATAATCTTGAAAAATATTATGATGCATATCCGCGACTTTACTTTGTATTTCAATTTGTTGTCGTTCATACAAGATTGATCTATTAAGCTATTAAAAGCATGTACGGTTTTGTAACAGAGTACAAAGTTATATTTCTCATTATTTATTGCTTGATTTTGGTTTCTTCCAACATTTTTACACCTTTGATCAAATCAAGCATGATTACTCGCGCGTTGTTGCGGGTCGTTAACTTTTTTTGCGTAGTTGCGAGACATTATTATTATTATTATTTGTTTGTGTAGTTTTATTTTTTCGGCCTCATGTTTAATAATTTGTTTTTTTCTCATTGGGCTTATGTGAGGGGGCTCATGTTTAAAGATTTCTTTTTTTGGCTATACGTGTTTTTTTTAATATAATTTTATGGGAACATGGTTTTTTTTATTGTATTATATATGGGTTTATTTTTTCAGTCTCATGTTTAATAGTGCGGGTTAATTTTTGCGATAAAATTTTATTTTTATTCTTTTCTATTTTTTATTTGTGCGGGTTTATTTTTTCGGTCTCATGTTTAATAGTTTGTTTTTTTATATATTTTTTATCTTAATAAGTCAATAGTTTGTTTTTTTATATATTTTTTATCTTAATAAGTCAATATTTTTGTAATTTTGTTTTCTATTTTGTGCCGAGCGGTTTTTTTTTTACATTGCCTACAAAAAAAAAACCTAAATGGGTTGACCCAAATTCGAAGCCCAAAGGGCCGAGCACTGTAGCGTGTGGAACAAAACTACATCGTTTTATTCTACGCGAGGCATTATTATTATTTTTTTATTTTGTGCGGTTTTATTTTTTCGGCCTCATGTTTAATAGTTTGTTTTTTTTCTTATATGGGCTTATGTGTGGGGCTTATGTTTAAAGGTTTTTTTTTTGGCTATACGGGTTTTTTTTTGTGTGATGTTTGTGTGTGTGGTTTGTGTGGTGTGTGAGTGTGTGTGGTGGTTGGGTGGTGGTGTTGGTGGGGGTGTTTGTGTGTGTGTGTGTTGTGGGTGGTATTTTATTCATGCTTTTATTAAATTTTCTGACATTAGGGGCATTTTGGTAATTTTGCACTTGTTCTGATTTTAGGGTTTTACACATTTAATGATGAAAGAGATAATGAATATGAGTCGTTGATTATTTACTATTTTTACACATGACATTATTTTAGAATTTAGGGGGAAGATTACTTTTTCAAAACTTGTTTTATGTAGGTAGGATTTGATCATGACTCTGTTTTCTTATGCCTAAAAACATAATGTTCTTTTTGAATTATCCTATTAATGATTGCATGACATTTATAGGGTCGAAATATTTTACTTGAAAAATGACATTACACGATTTAAGTAAGATATCTTTAACCCAATTTCTAACAAAGTCGAACTTAGTCGAACACGAATTATCAAGTCAAATTGAGCCAAGTTTCATAGACTCGAGCTTAAGTTCAATAATTAACATTCATTCAAGCTAAAGTTAAGTTTCAATCTCAACTTTTTAGCCAAGTCGGTGTTTGGCAATTTAAGATTGTTACATTATACCATTCTAGAAAGTCTAAGTAATAACCTTTGTTTAAGTGTTTCAACGTAGTTGCATATACAACAGGCCATTGGACTCGAAATACCTTAACTCATATTAACATTTTGTTGCTACATTTGAAGTATAATCTTGAAAAATATTATGATGCATATCCGCGACTTTACTTTGTATTTCAATTTGTTGTCGTTCATACAAGATTGATCTATTAAGCTACTAAAAGCATGTACGGTTTTGTAACAGTGTACAAAGTTATATTTCTCATTATTTATTGCTTGATTTTGGTTTCTTCCAACATTTTTACACCTTTGATCAAAATACCGTGTAAACGAGGTTTGGAAGCTCGCGCTCCGCCGCGAAACCATTTGATTTTATTGTTGTATTGTACAAAAGTCTATGTTACATTTTCATATTTCTTTATTCAAAAGATACCGTAATATGAAGAATAGGATGTGTGTCCACAAAGAAATATGGGGAACCGAAGAGGTTGCGGCAAGAAAATAGTCTGCACCGAACTGCTTGTCACGGCAATCTCTTCGGTTCCACATCCTTCTGTGTTAAAACGCATTTAACCAATGACCGTTGATATACGAATATCGTTGGAGAACAAAGCTAATAGCTTTTGGAATGCGTTGATGAGTAACCATATCAAATGAATTTGGCTGTACACGACACGTACATCTTATAGCATTTCGTTTTCATACCAACAAAAAGCGGATGTTGGTGACACAAAAGGTATAGACAAAGGATGACGGGGAGGGGAAGAGAACGTGGCGAAGACTAATTTGCACCAAATTACTTATCACGATGTTCTCTTCAATTCTGCACCATGCTTTGATACGACATATTGTATCAATAACCTCGCCTTTTGTTGATCTAAATACAATATCTTATTAATCTATAAGGCGCCTAGTGTCTTTTTTAGCCATGCTGCAAACATAACTATTCGCCCCGCCAAGATGCGGACGACCATAACCTTAATCGAACCTGTTTAAATTCATCATTACATCTGGTAATCAATATCACCAGCATTCGCATATCATAGAAACGTATTGAAAGCAGATGCTAATTTCTTTTCATTGATCCAAGATAGCGTCATATTTGAGCATACGCTAAGGATTTTAGATCATTTTCTGCATCTAAGCGCATGTGAAAGTACCCAAACCCTTAGCACACTCTGGAAATAATTCCTGGCACCAAGTTAGAAACCAACAACCAAACAGATGCAATTTCGCTTAGAAAACAGATGTTGTTGACTTTTGACGTGGAAGCCAGGGATGTTCAATAGAGCTTAATATTTAAATTTAGCAGCCCGGATTTGCAAGTGCAATGTCAAGTGGTGCAAAATGTCATATTATGAAACCGTTTGGCTTAGGTAAGAGCTTTAGGTTAAGGTATGTCACGGCTGCATACCTAACAGGTAGCCTAGCCAAGTGACGGGCCGCTCATATTCATCATCACCATTTCACAACAACATGTATTTAGTATTAGATATGTGTAGACAGTGGCTAGAAAGGGTCATGTATGATCCGGCTATATGATAAGGGTTTTATCTCGTGTATCACGATTTGAGGTAGTAGTGGCGATGACAGTCGTAAATGTTTTTTTTTTTGTTTTGATACGCAAAATTAGAGTATGAACGGAAATTGGAAGAAGAGATGGCGATACTATTTAGTGACACGATGTCTTTCGTCCGTTGTCGGTTCAATACGAACACAACGTATCAAAACAGAAAGTTGGTTATGGCTGTCACCGTCACTACCGCGTCATTATCCAACAATGGTAAAAAGTAATGCATCGGCTCAGATAAGAGCGTTTGTAAGTCTGTCATGGCTGCACACCCAATAGATTGCCTAACCAAGTGACGTGGTTTTACATGTTTTGTTCAGACTACTCATATTCATCATTGCCTTACCAAGATATCTTTACCAAGCGTAATATAAGATCTGAATATGCGCAAAGGGTTTTGACTGTCACGCATGTTGAATCTGAAGTTATTTTCTATATCTAATCACGCGTGAAAATAGCAAAACCCTTAGCACACTCTAAAGACCATTCCTAGGTCCAAGTAATACGTTAACAACTAGAGGGATATAATTTTGATTTTTTACTCGATGTTGTTAACTTCTGACATGGACGCTAGGGATGGTCTATATAGATAGATAGGTAAGTTACAGACTATTCTCATACAGTAAACATGAAAAACAAACTTAAAAGAACAGTTGTGCTGCTATAATAGGATAAGAAGATACCTCGCCTGCCTTGGCAACAAACAGAATATACCGGCAAGGACCACCGTTTATCGTTTGATAAGCAGCAAGTCAATCTAAAACAATAAATGCAAACTGCTAATAACTACATGTTGTAAGAACCTGCATTCAGGGGTGCCTACGCAGGAAAAACTTTGATCCCGCTTGCTAAAAGAAGCTTTTTTCACAAATGTGGTTCAGATCTGCAAGGAACAAATATCATCGCCAAACATGAAAAGACAGACATCGAAAACAACATCTTAGCAACTGTGACACATATACCAATCATCATCAAAACTTCATACCAATACCGGCCATGGCTGCAAACCTGAAATCAAAGGTTGCCCCGCCAAGATACCAATACACAGTAAAAGACCAAAAATTCAGCCTAAGACAGCCTGCCACCGCAAGATAAACAAATATAAGGCAAAGGCTCAGTTCAATAACTGCGGATGTAAGCAATTCATGCTTCCCTACCTACATTTTAATGAAAAAACTCTTAAGTGGCTACAAATGTTGTATATTGAAGTGGCAACGCGTAGCATATGCGCTGCAGATTTTAAGCAAACAAATTACATATGAAACATGTATCAGAACACATGGTATATCACTGATGCATCACCAACTATGATACATTTATGAGACCATCCGACGTATCGAAGTAGGAAAACCTGTCGTTCATGCGAAGTAGCCATCAAAACCTTGAGAGAAGCATGAAAGTGGATTAGGGATTTGTATGGTAAATATCACTGGAAATAAGTTTATATACGAAAATAAGATTTCAACATGAAAAAACCCAGCATGCCTGTTAGAACCAAGATACACTTTCACTTCACCATGGTAACCAAGAAAATAAGATAGGAGAAAATGAAGAAGAGTAGAGAGATGTTTAGAGAGATAAAGTAGAGAGAAGAAAAAGATGGTTAATTCTAACAAAATGTGTGTAAACAAAAAATGAGAACCAACACCCTCTCCACACTTGGAGAGGGGTATTTATACTTAAACCATAGGCTGGCCTTCTTGGGCTTTGTTGGGCCGAATGGTGTTTGATCATGGGCCGGACTCGGGTCTTGTGGGCTTAAGCCCATAACGCTTACACAATTAGATTAAATAAACGAGCCTAATACCTGTAACTAGCCTATTACAACATTTAATAAATAAAGACCGAGCTTCCATGATTAGTAGCCGAGCTTCCTTGTTCGGCTTAATATTTTGAGGCTAACAATGCCTGTCGGCATAGTTTTGGCGGCTCATATTAGAGCCTAAGTTTCTGCGAAACAGAACTCCACCATGGCTGCAAATGTAATAGTTTGTCGAGCCAAGTTACGGACACAAAAGACCCGTGTCATAGCTAATCATGTTCATCATTGCCTATCAAGGTCGTTAGATATGGGATAAGAATTTTTCTAATATCACACATGTCTTGATTAGAAGCCATATATTCTAATGAGGAAGCACGCGTGATAGTGCCAAAATCCCTATCACAGTCCCAAGATTGGTTCTACATCAAGTGATCGAGCAAGTCGATTTTTTTCTTCACTCATCATATGAACGCAAAATCGCTTGTTTGAATCGGAAGAAGTTTTAACTTTAAAGCCAAAACACAGAGATAAACATTGCTCCACATATATTCTATAATATGTGCATGTTACCTGATACAACTATGCGTGTCCGCAAAGCCAGGAAGACCGCCATGACTGCATTAGTCTAAATGCCCCGCCAAGTTACGGAAATCCTCACACTTTGTATAGCACACATATATGAATACTCTCCTCCTAAAAGCGTGCAAACAGATGCACACCTTACAATAGTTGGTATCTACTTTTTTATCCCTATCCTACTCCCATACTATTTTCCCTGAACCACTGAATGGCCATCGGGCAAAGAGGAATCTGACACGTGATGGCTGCCAATCCGAATTTGGAATGCCTCACCAACACACGGGTAGTTTTCACTCTTGATGATTCAAATAGCTATTTGATTTTCATAATAACGAATGCACCCGCAATACCTGTAAATACGAAAATCTTCCATAAAGTACAAAAGGTATCTGCAAGTATACTAATATGTCATGCCATGCACGTGAAATCAGCCCCGGCATGGCTAGCCCGCATGATAACAGCATAGAAAAGCAGGATACCAGTAGTCTAGTATGAAAGCGAGTAAAAATGCCACATGCTTTTAACAACCATTAGTATTATCTATAATGAGGCTCACATATGAAAATAAGCTCTCGACATGAAACACCTAACATAACTGCAAGCACAATTTAGGTGCAGATTGTTCAATTGAGATTAGAGCTTAAGTTTCTGCAAAACAGAAGTTCGTCATGGCTGCAAATGTAATAGTTTGCCAAGCCAAGTTACGGACACCTACAACCAGCAGTAAATACATGATCAAAGATAAAGGCTCAGTTCGATAAATGTGGTTGCAAGCAATTTACTCTGCCCTGCCTACATATTAAAATTCATCATCGCCTCTTATCAACTAAACACATCTGCCATGACTGCAAAGATTGCGAATTTCATTGCCAACACATACCTATGTCACTCATGGAAAACATGGCTATGCACGAAAAATATCAGTGAAACACTAGCTGGCCTAAGGAAAAATATGAAATATCTATGAGACCAGTTGATGCATCACCTATGGTAAACGTCTATGTGCATGAAAGACATGAGTGACACACCAGCTGGCCTAAGAGATGTTTCATTGACACGTTATATTGGTTACAAAGCCGAGAAAACCGCCATGGTTGATAGAAACTCATAAATCACACATAAGAATAAGAAGAGAAGAAAGAAAGAATAAGAGAAGAGAAATAGGTGGTGGAGGTGTTTGGATAATTCTTTATTGCACATTAAGGGATAGGAGATAATTTTCTCTTTCTCCACATACTCACACCCTCTCTATGTGAAGAGAAGGTTGCTTATATAGTCTCTATAACCCGGGTTGGGCCTTACATGGGCTTCCATAGGCCGGGCCATGGACTATTACAATATTTAATCTAATAAACTAGCTTAACGGACTAACTATTACATGCTTAATATTATGTAACTATTACAAGACTCGTGAGATCGATAATGATCGTCACTTCACTAAAACTGAATTCCTAACAATCTCCCCCCTAAGGGACGATCGTTGAGATCTCATTAATGATCAACACTTTCTGAATTCCTAACAATCTCCCCCTAAGGGGTGATCATAGAGATCTCTCTTTGTGACCTGGATCTGTGATCTTTGAAGCTTCTTGTCTTGATCTTGAGTCTATCTCGTGTAATATTTTAGCTAGTTCCTTTTGTTCCAATCATGCGCTTGTGATCTTGATCTTTTCATTTTCTTTGTCTTAATCCTTGAGATCTATCATCATCACTTGCCTTGAATGCATCTTGATTTGTATTCTAATGATAGGTTTGATGCATTTGACCAACATACTCATACTTGTCTTGAAAGCTAATAATCTCCCTCATTATAGACCTTTTGATTCGATCATAATCTTAATGACTTTGAAGGAGGTCTTTGATTATCAAAGTTGCAGAAGTGTATCTTTGTTTGTTCTAAGCTTTCATCATTGACACTTAAATCTTTGAAGCTTTGAGTGCGAGTATGTGGTTATGAATTTGACGACACTTGAATGGAGATGAACGCCGACGTCGGTACCTGCATATAAATGGTTAACAATAATAACAGATATTGACGAATATGTCTTTGTCATTCGTCGAAGTTCGGTAGCAATAACCTTCGGTTCTGTGAGGACTGTTTTACAGTATAAATAATGTACCTGTGATCAGGTAGATTCAATTTAAAAGAATCTCCTTGATAGGGTTTCCAACACAAAGTGATGGATCCTCTAACACAGATGGATTAGATTCACCGTAGTTGCTAGTTCTCATTGTCAGAACGTCTCAAAGCAGACAACACGATAAGAGTGAATCACTGAATTACTATTTCAATGATTGAGTCGTCGATTCGTATACCAGATCACATTGGATTTCCAGCTAACACAAGTTTGATTCATAAAGAATCTTACAAGTGACCTACCACGGTGTTGTTTTATGTTGACACCGGAAGGATTTCCATTCGTCACTATGAAATACTAAAGAGTATCACTCTGAATGTTCTGGCAAGATCTAACAATAATGCGTAGGACTCTTTGTTACAACTTGTGTTCTTTATTGTGAACAACAAGTGTATTTTGGAATTGTGTCCTAACGAGATTTGTAATTTGATCTCTTTTTGCTCTAGACTCAATAAGTCCGTTTTGGTTTTGGTGAGTGGAGGCTGGAGCTGACTGCCACCTTTTCAATATCAACATTTCTCGGAGTGAAAAGTCGATAGATGATGTGTTTAATCTCTGTGAGAATTGAAACAAGAATCTGTTGAGAGAAACTTGAGTGGCTATGAAGGGTTGTACATTGCATCACTGGGTCCATAATGTCTTGTCTTCAATACCAAATATCATCTTTCTGATATCTGATAGATTATGTATTGACTCGGTTTCTGCCTAGTTATGTGGAGGGCTTGTTTCTTTTCACCCTTTTCATCACATTTCTTTTTCATTCTTAAATCCCTTCATTGTTTACCAAAACGTCATTACTATCACCATGGTGTGATTGTTCCAGTGATAACTCATGCCTTAGTCCATCTTACCTAAGGACTTCTAATCTATCTAATGGAATATCCTTGGGTAGATCCATCCGCCTCTGGTTTGATCATAGGACTAATACCTAGCCTAACCACCTTATAACTTCATCATCGTCGTTAAATTATTGATTGTTGGGTATTGAGATCGAAACCATAAAACCGTTTGAAAATCAATCAAAGTGTTTGATAGACTAATCAAAACTTTTTACACTTTAAAAGTTTCATCTTTTAAGAACTGCTCCCCCTACACATGTGCATCATAAATGAAAGAGTTTTGCACAAGGAGGAAAGAGTTATGCACTTGAGTCAAATACGAATCCAATTTTCTCCCCCTCAAAAATAGCATACCATATGATGTTTTTAATACCAATGGAATAAAATGGCTATTTGAGTATTTTGAAACCACATGGGAGAAAACGATTATTGCATGATTATAATTGGAACATTTTTCTTATGCTCCCCCTCAATAATAGATATCAGTTAAAGGATTTAGTGAGGAAGGGAGTGTTGAACACACAATTTTGAAAGATTTTGGAAAATCTCTTTGATAAACTCTTTGAAAAATTATGTTTAATCTTTTGAAAAACCATGTACTTGAGCTCAAATACTTTGAATGTTGTGATGAATCAGCTTGTTAGTAATTAAAAGCACAAAACAAACAAACAAAGCGAAAGCTTTATTCAAATACCAAACAAATTACAAAACCAAATTCAAAGGTACCAAGTACAAATTCTAATTCAAAAGGTACAAACAAACTTGGTGGACAAGTCACACAAATTTACCAAACGCCCCTTAGAGTTTAAGTCACTTTTCTAACAATCTCCACCGGGACTTCAACTCTTCCACATGTTCCAAACCAAATTTCTAAACGCTAGAGATGCTAGCCAAATTAAAAAAATGATCGATTCTCAAAACCAATCCGAAACAAAATCGATCCAAAGCAAACGCCGATGACTTCAAAACGAACAATCGAATGTTAACCGACAAATCAAACTCGGTAAACCAAACAAAACGAATCTGCTCGAACGATCTTTAATAAAGACAATCAAATTCGGGCAACCAATTTCAAATCCCGACAAACGAAGATCCAAAATTGCAAACTAAAAATTTTCAAATGATCGAACAAATTTCAAACGACACGATTATTACCAAGTCTTCAAACACCAAAATCGATCTTCAAATTTCGAATACCAAATTCAAATTCCAATGACCCACTTATTTAATAAGTATTACAGTCCTACTTCAAACTTATTATCCGTATTAAACAAATTCAAGTTAATAAATAACTTGACGAACGGGCTCTAATAATTCAAACGCCCCAAATATGATACGAATAATAATTCTAATGACCTACTTATGTAATAAGAATTACGATCCAAAATCCCGATTCAAATTCAAATGCCTAAACATAACGAAAACAAACTGTCGAACCATATCTAATTTTAAACAAACTCCAAAATTCAAATTTGTTCTAGTAGCCAACGTTTTATGACAGAAGTTTAAGGCCCAATTCAAACAGTCCATGTATGAATATATGAAAAGATTCATCAATTCATAATACTAAACAAAACAAATCACATGAACAAATTGAGGAAAACCACACCGAAAAAAAGAACAAATCAATTGACGCTTCAATTCAAACAATTCTCAAATCCAAAAACTAAACGAACCTTTTCTTCTTTTTCTTCTTCATGGCTAAACGAACCTAGCTCTGATACCACTTTTTGGTAATTAAAAGCACAAAACAAACAAACGAAGCGGAAGCTTTATTCAAATACCAAACAAATTACAAACCAAATTCAAAGGTACCAAACACAAATTCTAATTCAAAAGGTACAAACAAACTAAACCTATCGATCCCTATTTATAGGCTAAACTAACCGCCATAGGATATTTTCCAAATTTCAAACAAACTTGGTAGACAAGTCACATAAATTTACCAAACGCCCCTTAGAGTTTAAGTCACTTTTCTAACACAGCTCAAGTCCGAGAAGGTGTAAGATTATCGTTGTCAGGATAAATGTACTTAGTTGTACACTTTCCTCTCTTTGAAGTCCGAGTTCTAAGCTGAAATACTTAGAATTCATGTGTTTTGAGCAAACTTTTGAAAAGTTTTATAAAGTATGCTCGAAAATAAGAATAATTCTCTTCTTTTGAAAGTAAAGCGCACTGAAGCGTACACTTCTCTTTTATTTGAAAACCGAGTTGGCACTGATATGTACACAAGTAATTTTAATGAACAAAATTTTGAAAGATTTTAAAAAACCTTTTTAAAATTTTTGAATAAATTTTGCTCATAAATAAGAAGATTCTCTTCTTTTCTTAAGATAAGTGCAATGACATGTACACTTTCTTCTCTTTGAAAACACGGGTTGTTATCTGATATTTAATAACAAACTATTAATTTGAAGTGCGGGTCCTGAACTGAAGTGTTCAGAAGCCATTATGATATCAAACTAGACAACAACCTTTGGAACCCATTTAAGCACGGTGCTAACGGGTTTACCAAATTTTGAAAACCATTTGAAGGTTGTGTCAATTCGATGTAAAGAAGTTGAGTTCCAACGAGGACTGGAAACCGGTGTTTCAAAAAGGAATAATGCTCGTGGAATCAACGGAGATTTAAAGGTCCTTTTGTTTTTCCATTGATTATGAAAACTTGGATTTTCTTATGGAATTTTAAATCTTGACGAAGAAGAAGATTTCCATCTGTTGTTGAAACCCGGTGTTTCATTTTGAAAATTCATTCTTGAAATGGATGGAAATCTTCCATTGTTTGGAAATTTCAATGCAGAGTCATTCTTGTTTTGAAATGAAAGCATTTTAGATTTTGAGTATTTAAAAGATTTTGAATGACTTTGCTTTGGTCTCCAAACTTGCTTTACCGGTGTAAAACGAGAGTTTGGAGTTTCAAAAATCTTCTTTTTCTTACTTGAATCACTTGAGTTAAAAACCTTTTTTAAAGTAGGTGTTTCAAAAGCTTGAGGTTTTTTAGAAAACTTCCTATCTTTTTGCAAAGAATAGGTTGTAAACTGAGACAATCTATTTGGAAATGATTTGGAAGATTCACCCGTGTAAATCTTTGGTAAAACACTTACTTTTGGTGTTGAAAAGTTTGACATAGGAGAATTTCCTTTTTCTCGGTTAAGATTATCAAACTTTGCTTTTAGGGTATTATATGAAATAATTAACTCATTATATTCCTTTTGATATGAAATAAGATCTTGTG
The DNA here is from genome assembly GCA_026074375.1 of Tanacetum coccineum. Taxonomy (NCBI): domain Eukaryota; kingdom Viridiplantae; phylum Streptophyta; class Magnoliopsida; order Asterales; family Asteraceae; genus Tanacetum; species Tanacetum coccineum. The sequence goes on along the minus strand of BQNB010006570.1, from coordinate 64,265 downwards.
ATGCCAACTTTGATTCTAAAGAAGCAATTTGTTTTAAAAAATGATCTTTTTCGGCTTTAGAATCTTGAATCTTACGATCCAATTGTTGTTCAAGGACAACTCTTGTTTTTTCAAGTTTTTCAAAATATGTTTCGTACTTGTCCGTTTTCTTTGAAAAATCGACCTTGGCATCCTCAAAATCTTTTGTCTGTTGAGCTAAAATCGTTTCTAGCTCCTTAATCTTTGATTCAAAACTTGATGTTTCATTTCCGAAAAGAATATTTTTCTCCCCCGATTCTGATTCAATATTTGAGGGATAAGAATCATACAAAGATTTTTGAAGGAAATCATTTGAGATTCGAGAGTCATACTTTTTCTTTTTCATTGATTCAGTCTTTTGAAAAACTTTATCAAACTTATTATCCGCAAATTCGGACAACTGCGACTTTAAATTTTCTGCTTCGTTTTGAGAAACGTTTGAACTTTGTGTCTGAACTTGTGACTTTTTGATTGAATCAAACAAATTTTTGTAAACCAACTTTAAGTGTTCATTCTCTTTAATAAATGAAGCCACTTGATGTTTCAACTCAATGTTTTGAGTTTCAATCTCATCAAAATCGAACTTAAGTTTGACGTCATCACATTGATTAGTTTCAACCCTTGTATTTTGAATTAACTCAAACAAATCTTTATAAGTTTGTTTCAAATGTGCATTTTCGATTTGTATGTTGCCACGAAATTCTCATCGTCTATTTGCATTGTTTTCTTGAATCTTATGTTGAAGTGCAAATTCAAAAGCAATACTTTGTGCTTCCAGTTTTGAAAAATCCTTTTGCAACTGGGTACATTGTTTTGTCATTTCTTCTTTAACATCAGACGCTTGTTTTGAAAGTTCAGTTATGGTCTTTCTGAAACAATGGTTTTCATTTTCTAAAGAAGAATTTTGTTCAAAAATCTCGTTCTCATATACATGGCTATACGACTCTGATATGGCTGACTCAAACTGGTTTTTGAAGAATTCCTTTTTATATGTCCAAAATTAAACACATTTCATCAAACCCGTCTTCAAGAGACGTGGCATATTTTAAATCATCTGTCATTTCTTTGACAAGACTGTTTTCAAAGCAGTTTAGTTGAAAATTGACGTCTTTAACTAAAGGTTCAAATTCTTCTGACAATCGATTTCTAGATATCCTATAAATATTGTCTTCATAACTTTGAAACCAATCATCTGTGTTAAGTGCTAGCTTTGAAACCATTTGTCTTTTAAATTTAAGCATTGCTTGCTTGACATAGCAAAAGAGTTTCATTGGATGACTTTTCCAAAGTTTTGGATTATGATTTTTTAGTTGAGCTTGTTCCAAATGTTTTTTTAAATTAACATCTTTTCTTTTCAAAGGAATTTTTGGAGGTTCTTTGAATTGAGTTTCACCATATACAAAGCCATGATATGACAGCGGGGAGTTTCTTTGTTTTACTTTCAAACGTTTTTCAGCTTCACATTTTAACTCTTCTTCGAAATGATCTTATGATCAGAAAGCAAGTCTTTTCCCATTTCATCAATGTTATACAAGTTTGGTGTTAACTCCTTGGATTTGTTAAGGATTAAAGGGTTTTCAACATTATTTTGGATCTCAAAGCCAAGGCCTTTTTTTCGCTTATTAACATTGTCTTGTTTTGGAAGCAACATATGAAAAGTCTGAGCAGTCTGTCCCATTTTTAGAAGTTTATTGTTAAGATCGTTTATTTGTTTCAATAACTCTTGATTTGTTTTTTCAAGTTCATTTTTTCTATTTAAAAGCGGTTCGACATACTGAGCATACTTCTCCTTCTCCTTGTGGAAAGACTTTTCTTTTTTACAAGCTTGAGATTTAAGGTTTGAAATTTCTTCATTTAAAAGCTTAATCTTGTTGCAATATTCAAATTTAGTTGTTGTTTCTTTTGAAAGATGTTTTTCTTTTTCCTTATATTTCTTAAGCTCATTTGTCAATAAGGCATTCGCTTGCTGAGCTTTGCGATTGACCTTAGTATAATTTTCCACTTCACTTTTTAGATTTTTGACCAAGGAAGAAAAGAAGGCATGTTTTTGCTCATCATCCACATAATCATGTTCTTCCTTATCTCTAATCGGATCCATATTTGGTATATCAGAAATAATATCACTATTATTCCCATTCACCACATATGTGTCAAGAATATATTCAGGTTGTTCATGATTTTGTATCCTATGAGCAAACACATTTTCAAATGTACCATGATATACCTCAGATACGGTGTCACTGTCATATAATGGTCCAATATCAGTATTTTCAATGCCGAAAGCAACCGTTTCTACTAGAATTTTTTCAGCATCTACATCATTCCCTGAACTACTACTTTCATCCAGTTGTTCTGACGATGGAACAGAGTCATCTGTGCTTTCCTTAGTGACCAAGTTATCTTCCAATGCTATACCCTCAGTAACCAAACTCTCTTGTGTCTACATCTTTTGTTCGTTCAATCGTTTTTCAATCTCCTTTATTGTCTTTACCTATCTTTCTTTCATTTGCAGTTCCCCGTATTGAATTCCTCTTTCATCGATAAGCTTGTCAAGTTCATCCAGTAACTGAAGTAGTCTTACTCTGAAAGTTTGTGGAACTGTTTCTATGTAGTCTTCGAAGCCCTTCTACAAAAACTTGTTTTCAAAATCTAAAGCATCAACCTCTTTCGAGTCAAAGAATTCCTTGAACTGTGTTCTGACAACTGCAAGACAAGTCTTTGGATCACACTTATAGAGATTATGTTTTTCAAGTTGCCTTTTAAGTTGATTCAAACTTTGACGCATCTTTTGACGGAAAGTGTCGTACACTTCTCCAAAGTATTTGTTAACTGCCCGTTCATATAATCGAACGTTTGCCGTAGCACGAAAGCTGGATCCTTGGAGAGTGAAAAGATGTGACTCGAGTATTTTAAACCAACTCATGCTCTTTAAGTGCAATTTTCTTTCTTCTTGTTGCATCTGTTGCAGCTCTTTCTCTTCTGAATTTAAACTTAAAGATTACATTGTATTCCGATGTGTGAAATGATTTGTGGATCTTTTTGAAGATAAAGATGTGTTGTGTGGTTTTTTGGTTGCTTGAAAATGTTGAAAACTTGATAAAGGTATCAACTTTAAAGTTATTTGACGATTTGGAGTGAAAGTTGTAAACTTTATCGTTTGTTTGAGTGTTTTGGATGAAAAGGACTAATGGTGCAAATGTTATTTCGTTAAAGGTTGAACCAACAAGGACTAGTGTTGAAATAGGTGTTCAATAAATTTTGACCTGATTCGGTTTATTGACAGGTTCGGCAAGCATGGGTCGGTTGGCTTGGTTCGGTTAAACTGGGTCGGTCGGTTGAACTGGGTCGGCTGGCTGCTGATATATTAAAAAGATTTGATGAAGGTGGGACTCGAACAGCCGACCTTGATGAAGAAACCTTAACACAACGCCTCTTGATGATTTTCTTATTTTCTTCAATATAGCCCTTGTTTCGCTGGGTTTTATCTTCCAAAGATAGTAGCAGATTGAAGGTTCGGTGAATACCGAATTAGATTTTCAGTGGAGTTATGTCTTTTCTTCAAATGTGGTGCGATAATATATTTAGGAGTAAATTGCATAAATCGTCCTTAAAGTTTGGCCAAATTGCATGTTTCGTCCCAAACGTTACGAAAGTGCAAGGATCGTCCATGTGGGAAACCTTTGGTGCAAGTATCGTCCATGTGGGGAAACCTTTGGGCAAACCTTTGGTGCAAGTATCGTCCATACTTGCACCAAAGGTTTCCCACATGGACGATCCTTGCACTTTCGTAACGTTTGGGACGAAACATGCAATTTGACCAAACTTTAAGGACGATTTATGCAATTTACTCTATATTTAGTCTTCATCTTTCAATGTCTTCATTGTCTTCTATTTTTTTCAAATTTTCTTCAAATTTTGTCTTTAACCAAACGACACCAAAAATCACTTAAAACGACACACTTTTAAATGATTTTAATCCAAGATTTTTGTACCGAAACCTTCCCAACACATTAAACTTTCATAAAAATCCAAACTTGATGATCAAAACACGTTTTAAAATCGAAATTAAAGCACTTTTTTGCTCAAAATACCCGCTGATCCAAACAGCGTTAAAACACGACAAAACTCGACTTAAAAACAAAATTTTTAATTATCCGAGTCCAAGATTTTTATGTAATTTTGTTGTAGACACATCAAGCAACCATAAAAATCAAAACTTTATAAACATAACACATTAAAAACATTAATTTTGTACTTGTTTTTACTCAAAATAAGCTGCGTCGAAACCAAGTATTAGGGTATGTTTGGCGAAATGGGCTGGGGCTGGGGCTTGTGTTAGGGCTGGGGCTTATATTATAAGCCGAAATTAAAATTTGTATTTTTTTAAACTTGTTTGGCAAATGGGCTGGGGCTGGGGCTTATTATTGCAAAATTACTAAAAATGACATAATTAAATAAATTTTTAGTATATGTTAGATATTTTTGTGGGCATATAAGTAATTTATGGTTCATAAACCCCGGGCTAAAGTTTTTAGCCCCTTGGGGCTTATAAGAGACTTATTTTATAAGCCCTTTCATAAGCCCACATGACAAACGAGACTTATTTTATAAACCGGCTTATTTTAAAAGCCCAAGCCCCTATAAGCCCCGAAAAGCCCCTTACCAAACACAGCCTTAAACTGTGAAAAGAAGAAATAGACATTCCACTTTCAAGCAAAACAAAACCAATGAAACCTTTACACGCTAGTAAAAGGCCCAAAAAGAAAGAACAAGTCAGTCCAAATTCGTTTTACAAATACTCGTATCATACCATGCAAATTTTACGAACTTAAACTTTATGATAAAACAAGACGTGATTTTATAAAACACAATAACACAACTTAATCACTCAAATATGAAACCATGGCTCTTGATACCTAGAAACTCATAAATCACACATAAAAATAAGAAGAGAAGAAAGAAAGAATAAGAGAAGAGAAAGATGTGGCGGAGGTGTTTGGATAATTGTTTATTGCACACTAAAGGAGAGGAGAGAATTTTCTCTTTCACCTTTACATAACACACACTCACACACTCTTTATGTGAAGAGAGGGTTGCTTATATAGTCTCCATAACCCGGGTTGGGCCTTACATGGGCTTTCATGGGCCGGGTCATGGACTATTACAATATTTAGTCTGATAAACTAGCTTAACGGACTAACTATTACATGTTTAATATTATCTAACTATTACAAGACTCGTGAGATCGATAATGATCGTCACTTCACTAAAACTAAATTCTTAACAGCTGCATTAGTATAAACGCCCCGCCAAGATACGGAAATCCTCGCACTTTGTATACCACACAGATATTCATACATTTCATTAAATTTACTTTTTTCTGTCCTTCTCCCTCTCCCACTTCCATCTTATCTTCCCTCAGTTACTGAATGACCATCGAAAAAAGAGAAGCATGGTTGCAATCATGATTTCGTGATGCCCCGCCAAGTATGCGAATGCAGGCGGGTCACTTTAACGACTCCTATGTTCAACACTCTAGGCAGTTGTTTAAGAATAACGAAAACAACAAAATTTGTCAGTTTTAAAATCTCAAGCAACTACCTAAAGTATTTGGTGATGAACTTTAGGGCCTGTATGCAGAGATACTTATCTAACAAATCGGTTTAAAATAGAAAATGTAAACACATCATCAAAAACAAGCTTACCTTAAGTAACAACAAACAACAATCCCCAAATAACAGTTAAGCAAATTCCTAAACATAGCAGCTATTAGCAATAGCAAATCACAGTTTCGTAAATAACAATAACTATTAAGCAAATCGAACAAAACAAAAGGGCATGCGTAAAAATCATTCAAAGCAAGAAACATAAACCTAAATGATAAAAAACAGTATCACCAGTTTGCCAGGAATTTCCCCCGATGTGAAAAACACACCGATTACATAAAAGATGACATTATATATATATATTCCAACCGGAAGTCGGAAACAACTGACGTTCATGCGCAATAGCCATCGAAACTATGAAAGAAGGACGAAAGTGGAACAGGGATTACTATGGTAAATATCACTGGAAGTGGCACAAATGAAACCAAACTGACACTATATATAATCCAACCGGAAATGGGGAACAACGCTTATTAATACGCGATAAGCAGCATGAGATTATGTTTGCTTTAATATTATGAGGCTCAGATAAGCAAGCATACATGAAAAGAAGACACGACCACCATGGTTGCAAACATACCAGGCCTGCCTTGCCAAGCTGCACGTAATCGAAACCTTTATCATTTTATCATCGTAGCCTCAAGAGCCATTATTTTGTACAAACGCGAAAAAAATACAGGCTCCTCAGACATTTGCATCTTCTCTTCCGACGATATTTACCATACCACTTTGTACTCCACTTTGTTGCTATAAGAATCAAATAATCAATCGATTCATTAAAGGGCATACGACCGCCATGGTTGCAAACTTGAAAAGCCTGCCCCGCCAAAATGCGCGTCACCCAAATTTTGTCAAATAAGCGTTCAGTGCATTCAAATGTTATTCTTAAACAGCCTGCACGGGAGTATAGCATCAGCTGATCAAGAACTCACATGGACAAATAAATGATCGACCCATAATGGCTGCAACCACGATATCGTGATGCCACGCCAAAAAACATGTCTCTGTCACCCATAATACAAAAGAAAAGCAACCCGCCATGGCTGCAAACACATACTCGTGATGCCTCACCATAATACGGGTCACTTTTACCCATACAAATACGTCTGTCATGGCTGCAAACTAACGAAGCCTGCCCCGCCAAAGAAACAACGACCCGCTATGGCTGCAAACATGAACTCATGATACCCCTAAGATACGGGTTGCATTTACCCATTCGGAATAACCGCACATTTTCTTTATACAAAGAACAAAAAGACAAATGCTATTATATTCGTTCTTAATTTACAATCCCCACAAAATTCTTTATTTTCAAAAATCCAAACCCCAAACATCCTCATTTTTTGACAATTTCAAAAACCCCAAAATCTATATCGATAATTCCACACATCCATACATCAAACATAAACCCTAAACTAATTTTGACATAAAACATAAACTAATTTTGACATAAAGCTTGAATAAATAAAAATAGGTAAAATCTTACCAGTTATTTCAATAGGTCTCACTTTGAAAACTGCAACCAAACCACCAATCAACAACGACTACTCTTAAGTAACTATGGCCGGAAGCGAAAGAGGGACGAAAAAAGTAAATACCAATTATTGGAACGCATGCACTTGGGTGAACGTTTTTTCAATATCGGCCTCTCTTTAGTAAAATGTAAAATACATTCATGCATCGCCATCCACACAATAAAACGATACATATACAACAGAAAAAGCACTAAAAGTGCAGCAGAAAATGGCCTAGTAAATATCGCCGGGAGAGAAGATAAAAATAAAAGAAAGAAACAACACAAAGTACAGGAGATGAGAGAAGAGGAGATTTCGTGGTTTCGTAAGGCGCTGAGAGAGATGTCGTGAGGAGAGGTGAGAAAGTTTGATTGAGTGATTAGTGTGAATGGAAGAAGAGAGTGAGAACTGTCTTATGGAAAGATGTGATGAGGGGTGTTGATTTTGTGTGATGGGATTTGCGGTGATAGCGAGGAGATGAGTGGATGAGAGAGAGAGAGAGAGAGGAGGTTTTGGGAGATTGAGAAGAAGATGATGATGGGGAGAGAGACGGAGATGGCGACTGGAGAGTGAGATTTGTTGAGATATGGTCGGAGTCCGTGATCGAGAGTGTGAAGCGAGAAGTGAGAGAAGACGATGTTGATGAGAAGGAGATAGAGAGAGAGAGAGAGAGAGTGAGAGTGAGAGAGAGAGAGAGAGAGAGAGAGAGAGGGAGAGAGAGAGAGAGAGAGAGAGAGAGAGAGCACATAATAACTATGCCGGAAGCGGAAGAAGGACTTAGAACGCGTGCACTTGCTGGCACGTTTTCCCAACAGCGCCCGCTCTTTAGTAAAATGAATTAATTTGATCAAGTAACACTTTTTTACATCTATGCTTAATTTTGTTACGTAAACAGAATGGTGCTCTCCTAATGGTCCAACTGAATTTTTCAACATACATTTTTCACTTTTTGAAAATCTTTTATTTCTACTACGTATAAAACAAAATTTCATTTGCTTGAAATTTAATAACATAAAAATGAGTAATGGCTAAAATACTTATTTAATACATAAATGATCACATAAAAAATCAAAACAGAGGTGAATTCTATTTTTGCCTTATTTTTACAAATGCCTCAGGGCGACCAAGCGATTTGGGTGATTTTCACCAAAAATTAATAGGTGTCTCAAGTGTCACAAGCCGCCCAAGTACTTGCACGGACACTTGTCAAAATTTGGTGAAAGTCGCCTAAATCGCTCAGGTCGCTCAAGTCGCCTTGAGACATTTGTAGAAATCACTTTTTTGGGAGCAAGTAATACAAACACTTTAAGTGAGAGGGTGCAAAAATAGAATTTTCCCTTAGCATTTGGTTCAAGAACTTGAAATTTCGGAATTCTAAATTCTAGAAAATTTCAATTCTTTGAGAATTTAAAATTTCGGAATTTAAAATACTTTTGCATATTTAGTTGACAGAAATTTATAATAATATGAAATTTGTCCTTATGTTTATTAATGTAATTTTTTTAGAGAGTGACGGATAAGGGCGTAAAAAAACACTGCCCCGAACCCGATTAAAACTATTTGGGTCGGGTTACTTGGGTTAAAAATTATATTCGGGTTATTCAGGTCAAACCGAGTAACCTGAATACTAAAATGGGTCGGGTATTGGGTTGAAATATTTTGGCTGACCAGTTTCGGGTCGACCCGATTGACCCAAGTCAAGATTTTAAAAAAAATTAATATAAAATTTCCGTTAATACAAATAATGTCTAAAAACGTTATTTATATTTTTCGACCTCTCAATGTTTTGATAATAACAAAATATGAAAACGTTTACGATAAAATTAAACGTTTATAAATTACTAATCATAAAATTCTATTTCTAAGA
>BQNB010006570.1:15812-54094 GCA_026074375.1 Tanacetum coccineum | reverse complement strand
AGGACGAAAAACAAAGCCAAAACGACAAAACTGGACACGGAATGGAAAAGCGTGGAAAAGACAAAGTCAAGACAAAGCCCAAGTGTGAAAAAGTCAACCCCGACAAATCCAAAGTCAAAAAGTGAAGAAAAATAAGTTTAGGGGCCAAAATTGCCAAGTCCCTAACTTATTTAATGAAGGAAAAGAAGAAAATACTTGCAAGGGTTAAAACTGCCAATACACCAAAGATATACCACATGGGCCATTTATGCCAACCTTAGAAAGTTATACACCACAAGGACTTGTGATGAAATAACAAATATCACCCTGAGGGGGTGTTTCTGCCTAATCCACAAAGTTTCCCCCCACTTGGACTTAAACTGAAAAAGACATATATCAAATGAGGGACCATTTTTGACAAAACCCCAAACCCTCACCCCGTTTTTGAAGTACTGTACATCTTCCACAACCTTTCCCGCCAAACTCATAAACCCCAGTCGTATAGCTCATCATACTATCGTTCGGGCTATCATAATTAAGAGGTCATGTAGTGACGTATGAGGAGCTAGGAAACTCCCTAGTAATATAGTACTTTGATTAACTAATACCACATATAATTCTATATAGCTACATCACCATCTAATCGTTTTAGTGAAATCATATTTATAAAGTAAAAACGTTTATAAGTATACTTTAGTAAAACTGGTGTAACTTTCTCGTTTTTAGTCTGTTTCTTTCGTTTCTTACGTCCACGCCTTCGTATTAAGACGAGTTATCAAAATATAATATTTTTAAAATTTGAGTTTTTCTGATGAATAGTGATTTTACTGTTCATAACAGTTATATATTTATTTTTATAGATTTAGTTATCGTAAATCTCGTAAATGTCGTAACTTATTCGTTTTAACTCCGTTTTTAGCGATTCTTTCGAGTACGTTCTCGTATTTAAAAGTTTTATCATATTAATGATGTTTTAAAAATATAAGTTTCTGTGGTGAATAGTAATTTTTATAAAAATAGTTTTATAAAAGTATATATTTAACGTAAACTTGAAATCGTCGTATCTTTTTCGTTATAAATCGGTTTTTCGAGTTTCTTATCATTTTGGAATCGTCATGAGGTGTATTATCTTTATAAAATGTAAAACCTACTGTCTAAAACACGAACTAAAACAGCCCACAAATGTCTTTAATCTCACATGAAATCATAAACTTTCCTTAATTAACTTTTAATCACTAGTTTATACTTAAACATTTTCCACTTAAACCAACATGTTAACATACTTATAATCTCATTATTCCATGATATTACCAATCACATATCATATGAAAAAGTGTACAAAATCATAATCACAAGTAAGTTATCCATTTAACATGTTTAAAACCCTAAATGGTGATTTAGTTATATAGAACATGTAAACACATAAAAATGATAAAAGTAAAGACATAAAGGTTTATAGATAACCTTATAGTGATAAATGATGATGAGAAATATAATCTAAACCCTTGTTTAGATTTTTAAACCAAGCTTGCAAGATTAGAAACCTTAATTTCCCAAGAAACCCTAATTTCACTTTCTTTGCTTCAACACTTGAAAATACTTAACCTAACCTTCAAACCATCTTAGTAGGTCTTAGATATGTTGTGTGTATGCTTGTATAAGTGGTAGAAAATTTTTGTATGGATTGAGTATGGTCCTTGTGGTATGCCGTGAGCTAAAGGAGGAGGAGGGAGGAAGAGTTTTTGTGTTTTACACCTTGAAAGTGAGAAGTGTGTGTGTAATATGCTAGCTAAAGCCTTATATATCCTAAAGACTAGTCAAGAACACTTAGAGTAAAACATGGAAGTCTTTAGTCTTTGTCTCCAAAAGAAAGGATCATCCCATGGTTTTAAGGAATTGTGTTTATTGGTTCCCTAAAGAAGATGTTATCCCATGAAATCAAGGTAGATGTTTAGCTAGTTCTTTATTTGCCAAATGAAAATGAAAGTATATATTGATAATGTATAAGTTGTATTTTGTAAATAAAATGTATACTTTGTAAAATGTATGTATTTGTCTATTTATTTCGTGTAAGGTTCGGCTCAAGTGATGAATGTAGGTAAAGTTTTATAAAACTTTAAGCAGTAGATATAAACATAGGTATTTGTTGAAGCGTAGAAAAGTTTTGGTGCTTCCGAGTATACCTAAATGTATTAAATTGCGAAACGTAAACGTTTTACGCAACCAATAAAAATAAAATATAAAAAGTTGATTATTACTTTCGTAAAAATAATATATTGCTTGCTTGACGTAAACTTTAATTCGTTTGGTGTCCGTTTAAGTTAATTGTTGATTTTTAGTTTACGCGATTTAACTTTAATTATTAAAATTAAAAGTAAACGCGTACGAGCAAAAAAAATAATTAGTGAAATATATGACGTCGTAAATGACCTGAAAATACGGAATGTTACAACAACACCATTATGGATGATGTTTCAAACAAATGAGACAATGTATTTAAGTTTAAATTTTAAATTCATACATTTCCCTATAAGATTTGTCATTTCATAGTTTGACTTTCATGATGTACATGTTACCAATATTTTATGAACAATACCGCCTTTAGTAATTTGTACTGTTAATACAAATAATGTCTAAAAACGTTATTTATATTTTTCGACCTCTCGATGTTTTGATAATTACAAAATATGAAAACGTTTACGATAAAATTAAACGTTTATAAAAATTACTAATCATAAAATTCTATTTCTAGGATTAATCACTTAAGGTATGGATAAACAAATCATTAAACATGATTAGTGATCAAGAAAATATTTTTTCTTAAATCTTATACTTCTACAAAAATATTTTTATAAAAATATAAAAACAAAATATTTATTCATTAAAAGAAATGTTTTATTAAAAACATAAAATTTGAATTTCAAATTTTCCCCCAAAATGAAAGGTTCTATAACAGATACAACCTTCACCACAAAAGGACAAAAAAGGGAGCCGAGTCTAGTGGCGGCCCCCTTATATATAAGGGGCCGCCGGGACCGCCACCAGCAACGGCTAGTTTTTTTGTCCCCTATAAATACTGGGCCACCCCATCTGAAAAACAGTCTCTCTTGCCATGAATTTTCTCAGATCTATATTTCTCTCTTCTTTCTTTCTTTCTAAAACACATATCTTGATCACTAACATTCCTTGATTTTGTTTCAAGTGATTGATTCTTTCTTCCTCCTTTCTTCTACTTTTAATCAAGTGCAAGAGAAGAACAATCGTATTCTTCTACATACAAATTGTTATCAAGTGATCTCTCTCTTCCTCCTCAAGATCACAAATCTTCATTACATTTATTTAGTGTTGTTGTGTATATTGGATCGTGTGTAGATCCAAGTGTGTAAATTGTGTATTGGTGTGATTTGGATTGTGTGTCAATCCAAGGGTGTATATATCTTGTGAGTGTGTGAAGACTTAGTGAAGTCTTAGATTGGTTCTAGCTAAGATTAGGACTCGACATCTAGCTTTGTGTCGGAAAAGAAGTTAAGCGACGTGTAAACGGTTTTCTCCGCCTAAAGGGAGCTTGTTGACATAGTGAAATCTCGAGTGGAGTACTCGGGGAGTGGAGTAGGAACGAAGAGGTGCTTCGTTGCCGAACCACTATAAATCTTGGTGTCTTGGTTTGATCGTTTCTTTCCTTACCTTTTTACTTAGTTATTACTTGCATTATTAGATAGTTTTGTTGTGATTCATATTGTTGGTTGATTGACATACAACTCGAATCTAACTATTTCATAAGCAAACTTTTAAAACGCTAATTAATCGGTAAAACTATTCAACCCCCCACCCCTTCTAGTTTCTACAATTGGTATCAGGAGCAAGGTCACTCAAGATTTTTAAAATATATTGTATTTTAAAGCTTGGATCGATCTATGGATTCCGACAAATATCTAGAAGGGCAATCTATGCAAAGACTACCACTTTTTGAAAGCGATAGTTTTATTTATTGGAAAAATAGATTCGAGACATATGTTAAATCAAAAGATCTAGATCTTTGGCATGTTATTACCAATGGTGATTTTCAACCTATTATTCAAAATTCGGAAACCAAACTTGATGAGGTTGTCCCTTTTGAAAAACAAACGGATGATCTTAAAAGAAGGCTTGCAAAAAATAATGAAGCAAAAATGGTCATTTACAATGCTTTGCCTAGAAAAGAATATGAACGAATTTTCATGTGTAATACGGCAAAAGAAATTTAGAAAACCTTGTTAATCACCCATCAAGGTAATAGTCAAGTCAAAGATAATAAGATCGACCTTTTGGTTCAACAATATGAACAATTCGTCATTTCCGAAGACGAATCTATAGATAGTGCTTTTGCTAGATTTAATACTATTATTACTAGTCTTAAAGCTCTTGATGAAGGTTATTCTAGTAAGAACTACGTAAGGAAGTTTCTTAGGGCTTTACATCCTAAATGGAGAGCAAAGGTCACGACGATTGAAGAATCAAAATACTTGACATCACTATCTCTTGATGAGCTCATTGGAAACCTCAAAGTCCATGAGATGATCATCAAGAAAGATTCTGAAATAGTCAAAGCAAAAGTTGAAAGGAAATCTCTTGCATTAAAGGCTAAGAAAGAATCTAGTGATGAAGAGTGTTTGACTTCCGGTAGTGAAGACGAAGAGTATGTCATGGCGGTAAGAGACTTCAAGAAGTTCTTTAAGAGAATAGGTAGATTCGTGAGACAATCTCGAAACGACAAAAAGACGTTTCAAAGAAGCCGTGATGACAAGAACGGTAAAAGTGATAGAAAATGCTTTAGATGCAGCGACCCGAATCATCTCATTGGAGAATGTCCAAAACCACCGAAAGACAAGAACCAAAGAGCCTTTGTCGGAGGTTCTTGGAGCGATAGCGGTGAAGAAGATGATGAAAAGGTCAAAGACGAAACGTGTCTTGTAGCTCATGCATCAAATGAGGTATGTTCCGAATCCTCCTACTTTAGTGATGAAAACTCATCAATTGATGATTTAGCTTTAGACGACGAATATGATAAACTATGCAAAATGAGTTCACTAAAAACAAAAGGTTAAAAGCTACTAGAAATAGCCTAGAAAAGAAGCTTAAAGAACAAAAAGATAAACTATCCATTCTCGAGAAAAACAAGGGAGTTGATCTCGATTGTGCAAAGTGTCATACACTTAAAATTGAAAATGAAAAGCTCAAGGAAGAATCAACTAGATTAAATAAATTTGAAAAGAGTACACATTGCTTGAATGAAATGCTAAGTAATCAAAAACCCTCCGGTGATAAATTAGGTTTAGGGTTTAATTCATTTGAAGCATCATCTAGTGGAACAAAGGAAATAAAATTTGTAAATGCTCAGAAAAAGGAGTCCTCTGATGGAGGTCCCATAAATAGGGACGACCCCATAAATATGGGCGCCCCCCTTAATGTCCAGGCAGCCTCCAAAATAAATATGGGACCGCCACCAAGAACTCCTATATCTGAGAAAAGTGTGTCTTTTCAAAAATCCATTTTGGGTCCTAGACCAAAACATATAATTGTAAACAAAGTCAAAGTTCCTGTTGCTAGTGAAAATGAAGTTAAACAATTTTATAAGCCATTATCAAAACCCGGAGTTGGAATTTCAAAACCAAATTTTAGATCAAAAACTCCACCTCCTAGAAGAGTCAATAATAATTATAATCGTCCTAAAACACCACAAAGACATGTTGGTCGACAAAACAAACCTCATGGCTTTCCCGTAACTTGGAACAACTTTCCGCGTCAAAGTTACATGCCATGGGAAATGTGTCTCCCACTCTCACATCCCAACCAATTGCATCAAATGTAAGGGATGTTTGGCACTAACAACTTTGGACCCATGAGATATTGGGGACCAAATGTTTGAGTTATTGTCTTATATAAATAGATATGTCTTGGAGTCGACTTGGAGCCCGATGAATGGATCAAGGATAGCGGATGCTCCAAACATATGACGGGAAACCGTAAACTCTTCTCCACTTACAAGGCATACAATGGAGGTAATGTCATTTTCGGTAGCAATCTTCGTGGGAACATCATAGGCAAATGTACGATTTCTAATGACTCTCTCAAAATAGATAATGTAGAACATGTTGATAACTTAGGATTTAACCTGCTTAGTATAGGACAAATATGTGACAACAAGTGTAAGGTAACTTTCTCTGAACATGATAGTGAAATCACTAAGAATGGTAAAGTCATAGGTAGAGGTATTAAGAAGAAAGGCTTATATATGATGAAGTTAGGAAATAAGCCTAAGGATCAAGTTTGTCTAGCAACGATTGATGAAAATTCCACCTTGTGGCATAGGAGATTAGGTCACGCAAACATGCGTCTCATTCAATCGTTAGCTTCTAAGGAATTAGTTAGAAACTTACCTAAGCTTAAGTTTGATCAACATTTTTGTGATGCTTGCAAAATTGGAAAACAAGCTCACGGTAGTCACAAAGCTAAGAATTTAGTCTCAACGACTAGATGCTTAGAACTTCTCCATATGGATCTTTTTGGTCCATCCGCCGTACGGAGTTACAGAGGAAACCGTTACACCCTAGTTATAGTAGATGACTACTCTAGGTATACTTGGACTAGATTTCTTAAGAATAAAACCGAGGCTTTCGATCAATTTGAAATATTTAGTAAGAAAATACAAAACCAAATAGGATGTACAATAGTGTCAATAAGAACCGACCACGACAGAGAATTTGACAATGAAGTGCAATTTGGAGACTTTTGTAATGCTAATGGTATTACTCACAACTTCTCGGCTCCTCGCACTCCTCAATCAAATGGCGTGGTTGAAAGAAAAAATAGGACACTTCAAGAAATGAGTAGAACTATGTTGAAGGAACAATCGTTACCCCAAAAGTTTTGGTGTAATGTTGTAGATACTTCAACATATATTCTCAACTGAATCCTAATTAGATCCATCTTAGGAAAAACACCTTATGAAATTTTGAGAGGTAGGAAACCTACTCTTGACTATTTTAGAGTATTTGAAAGCAAGTGCTTCATTCTAAACACCAAAGACTACCTTACCAAGTTTGACCCAAAGTCTTACGAAGGTGTCTTTTTAGGTTACTCCCAAAATAGTAAAGCCTATATCATTCTTTACAAACACACTAGGAAAATCGAAGAATCACTCAACGTGACTTTCGATGAAACTCCTCCACCCTCTAAGACATCACCCTTGGTGTCAATGACTTAGATAAAGAAGAAGCTATTAGGGAAATCGAAAAGAAAAACCTAGAAAATGTTGTTGAGGATGAAACTCTAGAAATTGACGAATTAGTCAATATTAAGGAATCTAGGAACCATCCCTTAGAAAATGTCATAGAAAACCTCAATCAAAGAACCCTTAGATCACAAGCCTAAAACCAAAGCAATTTCTATTGTTTTATTTCCACTATAGAACCTAAGAATGTGAATGAAGCCTTAGGAGATGAAAGTTGGATAGTCGTCATGCAAGAAGAATTAAATCAATTCATTGCTAATGACGTTTGGGAGTTAGTTCCACAACCTAAGAATATGAAAATTATAGGAACTAAGTGGGTATTTAGAAATAAGTTAGACGAAAACGGTATTGATTCTCGAAATAAGGCTAGACCTACATCTAATTCATACCCCTCAACAAATTCCCACACCTCACCCCACACATACCCCAATATAAAACAACCCCACTCAAACCCCAACAACCCCACAATACAAAATTCCCAACCCAAACCCACAACCCCACCCAAAAAAACAAATACACAACTCCCCCCCCCCCAACCAAACTCTGACACTACATAAGATAAGTACTTTCTTTCCTCTACTCTTATTTTTTATTTTTAATTGAACGCGTTCTTAGTAGATTTTATTGTCTTATAGAGTTTTGTGGTTTGAGAGATTATTTGCGTATATTTGTCAATGGTAATTTGTGACAAAAACCCACACACCCCCAAACATAATAAAACAATCACATATTCTACAGCGTCATCTAAACTACCCCTGAGTATTAATCTACTTATATATATGGTTCAAATGGCTTGAAATCTTCTTACGCTGAAATAACAATGTATCGTATTAGTAGAGTAAAGACATATTATAATATTATGTACTTCACCCCCTCATATAACCCTCCCACTATACACTCGTGTGTGTGTTAGACCGCTCTCTCCGACAACAAACCTCTCATCACCACTCTGTATAAATCATCACAAATCTTCTCCACACACTCACTCTGAGATGTGTGTGTGTCCTCCTCCTTAATCTTGCGTTTCTGTAGTTTATATTCTTATATTAATCCCCCCATCTACCCACTAACACAACCTGATAGATGTTCGCTCCGTGTGTACACACACACGCTAGTCCTGTATAGAGTGAGAGTGAGAGTGTGAGCTATTACTACACTCTCACTCTCTCTACACACTCTCTCGCGCCTCACTCTCTCTCTTCCACTCTCATATATATAGAGATATGATATATGTGAATATATATATGAGGCAGAATTGTATTCTTCGCTCCAACTCACACGCCGCTCCCCCACTATAATGTGTTTTAATAGTTATTCTCATCATTTGCTAGATATAGAGTGTATCCACTGATTGGAACTTAGGCGGCTCTCGCACTATCTATGAGTATCTTCTATGTGTGTGTGTGTGTGTGTCCCCTATATAGAGAGAGAAGATACATCGCGAGTATATATGAGTAGATATATACTGGTCCTCCCTCACCACTCGCTTTGTGTTAGACGCACTCTCCCCCCCCGCGTGTGACAACCCTCAAACTACTTTTTAATTTAGTCCAGAGAGAGTTGGTTCCATAGATTTAATGTTCTCACGACGACTCGAGCGCGCGCACATTCCCTCGCATGGAGTTCGTCGGCTAAGGACTATGAGTATTAGATTGTAAGAGAGAGATAGTGTTGAGATGAGTAAAACCTCATGCTTGGCGCTACAAGTATTTAGTTTAGTAGTCTTGAAATTAGATTAATAAATTGTCGGGAGTCTGCCTTCGCCGCTTTCAGAGTAGGTAAATTCGAGTACTTCTATAATTGTGGCGTGAGATATTTTATGTAATGTGTGTGTGTGCGTTGTGTATGCGTTATCTTTGTGTGGAGGGGAGTTCGTAATTAACGCACGCTGGAGGTGTGGGGTGGTGTGTGTGTGGTGTTCTTAGTAGCTGGTCGGTGTAGCGCATCTGTGTATAATATATCAAGATGTTGAAACAGTGTGTCTGGTGCAGTAAATCTGTTCATCAAGTGCAGAGTATAGTGAATGTGTAAGCTAGAGAGTGTGCTTGTTAGAGATAGAGGCGATATTTGTTTTGCGGGATACGCACGAAATGCATCTGGGTGTGTGCTGTGAGATCTATCAGTCTAAAGTGGTATGTTGTGATGATAATTATGACTGTCTGAAGTCTCGCGCAAATCGTGTTTGTTTGTGTGTTTAGTTGCGTGTAAGTGTAGATCATGTTGGAGAAGACAGAGATATAGTAAGAGAATATCTAAATACCCTCTCTCCTAGTAGAAAGTACTGTCGTTGAGATAGCGTGAGAGCATATTAAGAAGCTCAAGAGAGCGCATGTGTCTAATCAATGTGTGTGTGACTATGAGTTAGCAGGTGACGTTTTAGTGACTGTGACTAATGTTAATGCTAGTGTGCGCTCGCGCTCAGAGAGAACTCTTCTAGCATGAACTATAGAATCATAGTGGGCTAGAGACGCGTAGTTGCGGCGTTGTTTATCGCTTTTATTGTTGGGCTAATTCAATGCCCAATTGTCTCTTCCTAGATTTAAACAGAAGTTAGGGTAAGTGTTGAAGACTCGCTAATGGACATCAGCGGGCAATAAAGGACTCGCTGAGTGCAAAGCCCAGCATGCAACCTCAGACGTATTCACGTCAGAGACATTGTCAAGGAAGTCAAAGATTACTTAAAGACATACTCATCAGCTAGGATGGATATCAGCTGATATGTAGGTGGAATATGCTGATGGTTCTAAGGAGAGTCAGGGGTGGCAATACCCTGATAATCCTATTAACCTTTGAAGAAGAACAAGCTGAGCTTGTGATTCTCTCTAAGTGTGGTTTAGGCATGATAATTCAATAAAGCAAAATGGTGGGAAAAAGTGTCCTTGAATTAAACCCTAAACCTAAGTACGAAGTTGGTAAAAGTAGTGAATAGTTAGCAGAACTGTTCACTAAAGTATGTACAAGATGTTTCCAAGAATGGACGTGCATTTAATGAAGACATACTTCACCACATGATTCTTGACACGTCCCAACTACCTCCGTTAATGATACAACCTCGTATCACTATAAATAGAGAATGTATTGAGGTGTAAATGTTATCGCTTTTATTGTTGTCATTATTATAAGCATTTATACCTTTGTTAAACTTGCACAGTAGTCAACTGATCCTATCAGCAGGACTATACAAGTTCGCTTGTAAACTTGATATCTTATCGAGTTTACTTATTCAAAGGGTAACCTTACATTGTCATTAAACAAGTGTGATCCATATCACTTTGTAATACTTTGATTATATCAATAAAGCATTACACGATTGAAAAGTTATTACTTGTGTTATTAGTTTAAAGATAAGTGTTATATTTCCTTAGAGACGTATTAATTGGGAGTTACAATTGGTATCAGAGTGGGTGGGTTAATCTCATAACCTTGATCCATTCGGAAAATGACTGCTAATAACAATTGAGCATTGTCAATTTAAATGTGTAAAACCTTCAAAAATCGGCTACTACTATTGCATTTTTTAGGGGAGAATACACACTGATATTAATAAATTCTTAACCATTCATACCCCACCACATAAATCTTATCCAAAACAAACCCACACCCACTCCAAACATCCCACATCACATATTCATCTCACAATCAAACAAAAAAAATTAAAACTAACCGATCTAAACACAGATCTGTTACAACTCCAAACACAAAGTCCATCAACCCACTAAACCTATCATTATGATAAGGTGTCATTTTATACATTTTAGGGTCATTTAACCCCCTAAATCATGAAAATATGCCCAAAATACGTGCTTAATCATTTCTTAATTTGCGAAGAAACAGACAAGAACTCAACTCTACACGAAATTTGTGAAGAAACAGACAAGAACTCAACTCTACACGAAATTTGATATCAAGAGGGCATACAACGCATGCAGACGGCGTCACAAACCCTTGCGACGGCATCAAAATGCTCAAGCGACGGCGTTAGATATTTTGGTGATCGCGCTTGAAGTAGTTGTCACACCCCTAAATTTCACAGCAGCGGAAGAGTGGATTTAGGATTGTGACTTCATGGCGTGAAGAGGACTTGATACGAGAGATAGACCTCTACATGCCAATATACCAATGCAGACTCCATATATATTCCGTAATATAGAACACCTGAGAAAAACATTGCTAAAGTGTCAACATAAAGTTGGTGAGTTCATAGGTTTGGTTGTTTGATAGTAGTGATGAACCACAAGATTTATAACCATAGCATGAAATATAGTAATCCTATATATCACAATGAAAAGTATTTACTATTGTCTAAGCTCATGACACCGAAGCGTTAACATGTATCATCATAGATAAGCCCATGCAGATGTTCAACCCGCGACATCCGTAACTGACTCAAATGAAACTGTGTTTGCTTGACTAATGTCAGTCCAAGACAAACAGGGATGTCAATCCCGATAGATCTATCCATAACATTCGCGCTTACAAGAATTAACGGTTCATGATAAATTAGGCAACGTAGCAAGTTGGGTTGAATAGGGACTTAGACCCAATAGTAAATCAGTAAATGTACTTGTGTTCAACTGTTAAAATAAGAAATGTTCTCACCCCAAAAGATGACTTAAAACAGTAAAGTAGGGGCTATGAAAACTCACCTTGACAGGTAATCGTCTGAGATTGGTAATGGATTAAGGCACGTCAAATAGTGACTTAGTCAAACACCTAAGTAATTACAACAAACATGAGTTTACATTCTAAATCTTAATGTACTAAATAAATTATGCAAATGATCAAAAGGTATGGTCGTTTATGAGGTAACGTTTTATGTTTTCAAAATGTTATTTAAACCGTTGGCTCTATGGATGACTGTACGACAACAAGTACATATACAGGAATTAATACTATTATGCATCGTAACCTATGTTTACAAGTTTTCTATCTCAGAAAATATAGATATCATTTGTTAGTTACTAAGTTTATATTTATTTACACCGTAGTTGACAATTTAATCCTATAATTATCAGTTTTTATTTATCGCGGTTCGTTCGACTCGTTTAATTAAGTTATAAAGATTATACATATTTACCGCTAATACCCTTAAGTTTCCATATTGTCACATATAGCCCTTAATTCTTTAAAATGATGTTCATCGAAAGTTTGGTTTTTCATATTTTAATTTCTACGTTTTAAACCCGAATGAACTTTTAATTATTTTTAATGTCAAAGATTTTATATTAACCGTGTTAATTTTGTTTATAAATTAATTTCGTTATTATTACTCCTAATTCGTCGAAAGTCGTTGTTTCATAGTCTTCTAACTTTCGAGTAATCCTTACCCATTTCGTTTGGGTCTCGACGAGGGACAAATGAAAGACTCGAAAACGTGCATGTACACATACTTCTTTATGTCCAAAAATTTACAAGTTAATATCACAAGTATTAATTCAATAATATAACCCCACATGGCCACCCCTTTCCCTTCCTTTTTTTTATTTTTGGTCGAGCCCATAGTGGGTTGACAGCCACTGTTGTGGTGTCATTTTCTTGCACCCAACGCACCCTTAATAGTTTCCATCTAGGTTTTCTTCTTCCCCACATTGTATACGCAAACACGCATAATTAACTTTACATTAACCCGCACGATCTCGACCCATAAGTTTTATCACAAGGCCGCTTTATCGTTCGAGACACAAGGACGTTTGGTGCGCTGAGTAGATCCAACAGCGGCTGCTGTGGTCCTTTCTCTTTGCAGCACAACAGACACGACAAGACAGTGGCTTGTGATGGCTGTTGGCGTGTATTGGAGGTGCTTCTCCAGCAGTGACTATTTGTCAAGTATAGTGGGGTCTTAGTACGAACCACGAGTGCGATGGGTTCGCTTTTTACGGAGCCTGTGACGCACCAACAACGAGCGAAAGTCTCGCTGTGGTTCGTCTTGGGTTGACTTGGTAACACACATGCCATAGGTCGAGGTCACAATGTAAGAAACTCTACGACATTTTATGCTTAATTCTAGTGCATACTAATCCCTAGCGAGCCAACCTAGCAAGTCTTATATGTGTTTAAGGTTAATGAAATTTCCTGGTTTCGGTATTATTATCACGTATGGTATGTCATTTACAAGCTTTACTACATGTTGTTATTTTATGTATGTCACGACCCAAACCCTTGCATGCGTACGCACACATTAACCCCGTATGGATTATATGTCATGTATAGGTCATGCGACACCGAAGTCTCGTTAAACTACATGGCGAATAATATATAAATGTTAAACTACGAGGACGACTTACTGAGGTCCAAGTTTGCTAAACGACGAGGAAGGATGATGGTGATAGGAGCTAGAACCACTCTTGGTTTCCACCCCCCTTTGTAACCCGACGTCCACCGAGCTCTTGAATCCAACAAAAACCCTAAACCCAAACCGTATTGCTTACTTCTTGTTTTCAATTTTTGTTGTGCTTAAAAGAGTTCGTGCATGGTTCCTTATTTATACGCAAGCGTTCACTAGTTTCCTGAGGCTATGCATGTGAATGACATTATTTACATACACTATTGATGTATGATACTATTTATTATAATAGTTCTTTTCTAATACTGTTATGGAATAAATGCCTTTGTTGAATTGAAATTTTAAACAAGACAGCGTGTGAATGATTTTTTTTTGAAAGTTGTAGGACATTGGTTGTAAGAAATGTAATGATAGTATTGGTTTGCTTATTTTGAATTTTTCTATGATTGACTTAGATATGCAATTGTATATTTGAGTTTTGAGGTGATGAAACATCAAGGTATATTGTTTATTTAGTAATATTTA
The DNA here is from genome assembly GCA_026074375.1 of Tanacetum coccineum. Taxonomy (NCBI): domain Eukaryota; kingdom Viridiplantae; phylum Streptophyta; class Magnoliopsida; order Asterales; family Asteraceae; genus Tanacetum; species Tanacetum coccineum. The sequence continues at coordinate 40,037 of BQNB010006570.1, read as the reverse complement.
AATATTGGTCCATTTATAGTTTTATTTATTGAAGTATGAACGGGTTCACAAAATAATATAGTCGTGCGACTTTGTTTCGCAAAGCGTGAAAGATATGATTTTTATTGCTACGCGTTTTCTAAAGTACCCCTTTTTGATCCTTAACGAAATAACGATTTATACGCGCTATTATAATTCTCAATAGCGTAAAATATTGCATGTATCTTGAAGGATAACTTTTTATTGGAAGGAAATGGCAAAAATTGAAATGGCTGGCGATACATACTCTTGCGTAAAATGACAAGGAGTTCTAAATTTTTCCGAGGTGCTACACCTCATCTTTTTGCTAACCCTGCACCCGTGTCTAAAGATACGTCTTAAGCTTTGAGGACAAAGATCTTTTAACGGGGGAAGGATGACACACCCCGTAAATTTCAGGTCAATATTTTAAACTTTTCTGATCACTATTTTTGACTTTTATATGTTAAGTTTGAATCTGGCAGTTTACCGGGAAGTTAACCCGCGTAAATCTGAAAAATGTCATTGGACGTGTTCCGACTTTGGATTATGATTAGTCTAGATATTATATGCATTATTGTATCTTTTTTAAGTGTTTCATAGATTACGATCACTTCCAATATTTATTTTTACGTCTTTGCTTTTGTTTTTTTTTTTGTGTTCCGTTTGTGTTCTTTTTTCAGTGTTGTTGTGTGTTTTGCTTGTTTATTTGTGTGTTCGGTTATATAATTTTCGTTTTTTCGTGTTTGATGATTCAAACGGAACCCAGAAACCCGAGAAGTATCTTCTTCGTGTAAACTTTAGTTATCGTTCATCTCGTATTGATAAGTCAAAAATTTTGTGTTCTTTGCCCCCACCTCCAGCCTCTTGTATGTTAAGATTTCGGCGGACGCACTAAATCCCAAGAACCCAAAACAAACGCCATAAGCTTTAAAATTATAATCAAAGGCATCTTTTTGTGTATGAAAGTCCCAGGCGTGTATGGCAAGTTAAGTACAACACAATGAGGTAGTCCATCTATTGCAATTCTTACATTACAATCCAAGGATCAATACTAATGTTTACTTACACTTTTTGTTCTAAAGCTTTTGACTGAAATTTCAAACCAAGATTTGTTATACATGAACCATGGTCCTAAAAATTGAACCATATGGTCTTTGTGGCTTGCCTTTGCCGAACACACACACACACTTTGGTTTGAGTTGGTTACTTACTTGGACATGTGTTTACTCAAAATCCTAATGCTTGGCCTATAAATACATACACATATCACAACTTAGGGTTTCACTCTTCATTTCATAGCCTAAAAAATTTCTTATCTCTCTTTTTTCCCTTTCTTGGCAAAACACCCCTTTTAGGGTTTCTATATCTTTGATTTTTTTGCATAATATAAGCATACGAGGTTCATTTCTAAGGTTATCTAAGGTGGTTTAAAGTATTGGTTAATTGATTTAGGGTCTTAATTTTCAAGATCTACAAATTAAGGTTTGGTTATTATTTGGGGTTTTTCAAGATCCAAGTCTTCTATCTTCATCCTTGTGTTTTCTTAAGCTTGTTCTTCATTTTTGTAAGCTCATCTTGAAACTTATACTTTCATTCTACATATGTTTATGTTCTTGCATAGATCTATGATTCCTATGGTGTTTGTGTTGATTTTTCAAAAAGAAATGAAATAATATCTTGTCATCTTTTATAAAAATGGAAGTAATATGTTTATGACTTTATGATCTTGGTGAGGTGAGTTGAAAAGTGAGTTGCAACAATAGAAATGAAGGGATTAGGTTAGTTTTAGGTGTGGTTTTGTTGTGGATTAGTTGTGAATGGAGATTAGGCTAGATTAGGCACTATTGTGAAGTTTGGTGTGATTTTTGAAAGCGTTTGTGAAATACATAGTTGCTGATCCGAAATTGTTTTGAGGTTTTGGTCGACTTAGGAATGTTTTCATTAGGCGTAAAGGTAGTTTTTGGAGAGCTCGTTTCGAGTAGATAGATTTTCATGTATTGTACACTAAAATCAGACTTAAAACGCCAAGTTATAGCCAAATAAAACTTAAAACATTTTTCGGCAAAATAATTAATATATGTGCTGATGTGAATAGTAAAATAAGTTTTCGAACGCTTTCGAGATGTTTTGAGCTTTTAAAACACTAGCAAAACATATAGTATCACATATATATTGATTAGTATCATTAAAAACGTCGTTAACCTATTTTAGAAAAAGCGTTATGGTTACTAAAAATAATAAGTTTAGTGAATTTTAGCAAGATAGGCATGGAAGCTAAATGTTTAGGGTAATCAAGTGCGTTTAAAGAAATATGGATTAAGCAAATATCAGGGATGGTATTAACATCCTGAAACTAACAACTTTCCTAAAATAGAAACTTACTAAAATGGTAATTTTTAGTTAAACGCCTAAACTTAACGAAAAATTCTATAATTTTATTTAGTCACGTTTTGTTAATTAAGTCAAAGCACAAAGACTCATGGATGACTTTTTCTATTATAAATGATTCATACAAGTTTCGTATACTTTCCGTCTTTCTAAGACGCGTCATTGATTTAGGTCGCAAGTAGAACCTCTTGGCATTATATATCTTCGTTGATATTTATCTTACCATTTAATAAAGGTGAATTAATAGTCCCACGTTTTAATATCTTTACTTTACTACTTTAGGGTGAGAAACATTGCTTGTTATTTACGTTACCTTTTCCTGATTACGTGTTGCCCAAGTTGCGAATAGACCACTAATGCCCGAACTATCATGAACCATTTATTTCTTGACTGGAGGACCGGTTGAGTGAGCGCGAATGTTGTAAATAGATCTATTGGGACTAGTTATCCCTATCCGGGTAAGTAGCGCTTACTAGATTCGGGAGACACGAACAAACGGATATATACCATGTCGGATTTCACTAGGTGATCTTGGTCAGATACCTCTAGGGCAATTAATATCTTGTTTGCCATATAATATGCTGCATCGAATTGAGCCTCAGTGTCATGAGCTTAGCGCAATAGTAAATACTTTTTATGTGAAGTTGTATCTATTATAACTGTCACGTGCGTATTGTAAACTTGTGGTCCACTCTTAATACTAAATTCAAACCTATGAATTCACCAACTTTATGTTGACTTTATAGCTTTTTTTTCTCAGATGCTTAGCTGTGGACGTCTTTGCTAGCTTTATGGTGATGCCTTGCATTCGACCGATTTCCAAGAAATATTATCTACCATTTAAACATTGTTGTCAAACTTTAAAACTTTTAATCGTTTCCACATATTATCTTTGAACATATGTAAAATTTGAACTATTTTTATTAATGCAACGATGTTGGATTTTTAACTTTTAATCGCTTCGTCATATTATCTTTGAACATAGTATGACGTCACGCCCCCAGACACGTGTTTCCGTCTAGGCCGCGTTTGGGGGTGTGACATACATACACACTTGATTCACATGTATATGCACACATAATCCACATGAAATTCAGATTTGATTAACTTCTATTTGTGCATCTACACATACGATTCACATGAAATCATATATGTCATCAACTTCTTATTATGTATTCAGCACTAATATTGTTTTTATTATGATTTGTAATCACAGGTATAACTTGTTGCAGAAGGTAGATTGTGCATACTAGCTTCATGTCGATTTCAGTTTCCAATAGTCAAGGATAGTCCAAAGTAAATCTTGAACCATAACATGTATATTATCTTTGGAAGATTTAGGAAAAAAAGAATAGGTAATCAAACGTTCGTGTTATTGATTCCATATGTTTTTTAACTGTTTATGCATTCAATTCGTGATGAGTTACCTAACTTCATGCATGGATAAATGTTGAAGTAGTCCCAAGAGTTGAAGCAAAACACACACCACGACTGCCATTTGCTGCCTCCAGGTATGTTCCAATTACATATTTTTATTTTTTTTATGTTTGATTCAATGTATTAGCTTTTGACCTTTTTTCAACGACAGTTCTCTCTGTGCTAAATAAGGAAACTTGATTCTTCAAAAAGCACAAATTTCGCAAAAAGCTTAAAGAAATTGGAAATGAGCTTAGAGATATAATTAAGGGTATAATCATTAAGAGTTACAACATTGATGCTTGCAATTAACCGTTGCCGGAACAATATCGATACATGCTCTTTGTTTGACACGTGAATACGAGACATGCCCATGGTGTTTTTTTTCCTTTTTTTGTAAATTAGTTATTTTTGGTATAAATGGTGGATAATGGGTATGATCAATTCTAGGTATTGTAACCATCGACATTTAATTGTGTGTAAATGCTTTTATAGTTCCAGTTATAAAAAATCAAAAGCCGCTTATGATCAATGTTGTTTATGATGGAGTTACAACTCTTATGATCAATGTTATTTAGGTAAAACGTCAATTTTGTGTTGATACATTTACAAATGATAACACGTACATAGATACATCACAAGAAAAAAACACAAATCCATGCTTATCGAATTATTTAAAAACTATACACCGCATCAACTTGGCGTGGATAATCGTCTATTAAATATAACACTCAAATTTGTTATTATTACAGTTTTGAATGACTAATTCAACTTAAAACGATGCTACGAGAAAACAATGCAACCATGCCATTAAAGTAAATTAAAATAATGCAACCATGCCATCGAAAAAATTACCCGCCGTCAAAATTTGATCAAAACTAGAAATCCCGTTGAGACTTTTTGTCAGTGGTACGAAATACGTGTATTAGTATAGAGTGAAGTGTGATATAATGTCTCTCTTGCGTGTGAAAAGGAGTATTGAGTCAGTAAGTAGTGAGTAGATGGATGAATTGAAGTAGGGTTGTGTATATCTGTATAGAGTAGAGTAAGAGAGTGTATTACGCTCTCGATGAATTTATGAGTATTTATAAACTTGAAGATATTTCTCATTGTTCTCTCTTCTCACAATAAGTTCTCGAGAGTCATAAAAAGAGCGTGAGATAATCGGACTCTCGCTATTAGAGAGTATAATGTAGTGATGTCTGAGATTAGGATACAAATTGATAAGTGTGTCTTCACTCTCTTCTCAACTATGACGAGCGTCTTGATTGTGTATTGCCCACTCGGTAGATAGAATCGCTCAGTAGATTCTCTCTTCATGATATAAAGATCTGTAGGTGGATAGTGTGTGTATCCTGTCTCTCCGAGACAAGGGATGTTAAACAGTGAGTAAGTGCAAGTTTGGCCGGTAGACAACTGAGTGATATAAATCGTTGTCGCGCGTCAGCGATGAGTGCGCTCACTGTCTTGAGTGTCTCGATATCTTGAGAAACGTTGTCCTCTGTCCTATGTGTGTCTAGGATAGTCTCTAAAATAGACATGTGATACTCTCAGATCGCAGCAATATAGTTGCATGTGATCAATCTACTGGCAGGTAACTATGTCGTGCGTTGATACAAGTCATTTGTGGGCGAGCGATGAGCGAGCTCTAGTAGTGCGTATGAGTGAAATTTAAAGTTGATGTACGTTGGGTCCTCGCTAAAATGCGCAACGATATCGAGTTGTGTATGTTTCTTGTCGGTCGGTTTGCTACTCGTCTACTCTTAATAAACGCAATCGCTCGTTTAATAAAAGTCTTCTTACGACGGCTAGTAACTTCTTCTTCTCCTTCTAAATCTATGCCCATAAACGTATACGAATTCATTTTGTGTAAATGAGGAATGTGTGAAGTGTTTATAAATTGAGAGAGTTGGGTATAAAATTAGAGAGTTGTGTATAAAAATGAGTGAATTCGTAGGTATTTATAAGTAAAAAGGGTTTTTTTAATTTTTTTATAAATATAACGGATATAAAATTTTGGGGGGTCCACTTTTTTAAACTCACCAAGAGGTGAGTATCTCACCTATCAGCCAAACAAAAAAGCCAAACTCACCTTGATAATGTTAACTCACCTAGGTGAGTTTTGCCACCGGCGTGGCACTCGCGCGTGAGTGGGAAACTCACCTAGGTGAGTTTGCACCCACTCCATCCAGCCTTATAGTTCTAGTTATAAAAAATCAAAAGCCTCTTATGATCAATGCTATTTATGATGGAGTTACAACTCTTATGATCAATGTTGTTTATGATGGAGTTACAACTATTATGATTAATACTATTTATGATGGAGTTAGAACTCTTATGATCAATGCTATTTATGATGGAGTTACAATGCTATATACTTGGGTTAAAATGACAAAGTGACAAATTTTTGAGATCTGGATTGATCCTTACAGAACAAGATTTGTGCATCGCACCAACCCTGACTTCAATAACAAGTTCGATGCTTACATAGTAATACTTTATTTTGTGTTGATACCATTAAAAATAGATAACACGTCCATAGATAACAGCGCTACAATATGTGCTTCTAGTAGAGTCATCAGATTATGTGAGCATGCTTATCATCGCTTATGTTAGTTGTGTGAGTAAAATCCTGGCAACAGCAGTGATACTCTCTGCGCGGGTGGTGTTGATGAGTGTTGTGGTACTTAAAATATAACACAGCTTCTCTAATTCGTATATTATGTGAGAGTAGCTATGTTGAAGAGTATAATGTCTCATATTGGGATCTCCTCACTGAAATATCAATAACTTGGCTAATCGAAGTAGAGAAAAACTGAGATGCGTTAACCTGCCATGCGACGCACTATGAGATCTAGCTTCTAGTCCTGCTGAGATCCAGAGGTGGGACTTAGAGCTCTGATGTCTCTCACTCACATCTCTCGCGCGACAGAAAAATTACCCGCCGTCAAAATTTGATCAAAACTAGAAATCCCGTTCAGGCACTCGTCTAGTAACAATCAAATAAGTTTTGTCGATCTAACTCAATATGATCAAAATTTTCACGTATAAGGAACTATTATTTGTTACGACAAGTTAACAAAATCGGCTTACATGTTTAGTAGATTGGTCTACACAATAGCTCCACCTAAACTCTAGAAATGAACAATATTGTCATAATGGCGTGCATCGCACGGGTCCGCTTGAATATATAATTATGAAAACTATAAGGAGACGCTTAACATCTCAGTATCAAAAGTGGCAACACATGCGGACATTATTCACGAGAATGTTAATTGTTTAATAAGTATCGTCACTTTTATTATTTTATGGGCTTTCACATTTTTTGTCCTGAAGAAAATGTATTACTTTGTCATTTTCTATTTTTATACTTTTAACCCAAAATTTTTTTATAGTGAGAAACCAATATTTACGCCCTTTTATGTGACCTCGCATAACCAATAGAAAGGAAAAAGTCTATATTTTTAGCTCGAATGCGTTTGTTAATTACAATAACGGGTAAAAAAAGTTAAGTTTTAAACATAAGAAAAAGTTTAATTTTTTGAAAGTAATATATTTTGGTTTGATAAAAGGATTTAACTGTCAGTACCTTATTTAAAGTACTGCTAGTTTAAAAACAAACAGTACCTTGTTGAAAGTACTGTTAGTTAAAAGGTTGTTTTTGAAATATTTTGAAGATTTGAGTGTGCAAAAAGGGTGTAAGGCACTAATTTTTTGTATAAATCAAACTGTTTTTAAGGGGATTGAGTGTTGGTTAACCACCACACAGCAATTTGGTGAATCAATTCACCATGTCTTAGTTTCTTAACATAAGAAGGACTAGTCCAAATCGAACAGTTTTGGTAAAGACATCTCAAATCTGTTGATGGTTGACAATTTACCAAAAAATTGCTATGGTGATCAATATCACTTATGGTATTGCACTGAACTGGTATTGGATACTCCAAAGCAAAACGACTTTTTGGTAATGAGAACCTCAAATCCGTTGTAGCTTTTAATAGTTTGCTCAAAATAATTGACGCGATAATGGTTCTCAACATACACCAATGTTTTATTACTGAGTGTTGACTATTCCTGAGCAAAGGCGTACAGGTAAGACTTAATCAATATCCGTTTATGGTTTGTAATGACTTACCAAAAAGTCATTTGGTATTCTACACACTATGGATAATGTTCTGAGTGTGAAGTGGTTTTCAGCTTCACATGGATTATTACCCTTTTCGTAGGTACTATATGAAACTGACTAGCCTCAAAGATTGTGTATGGCTAATTGGTAAGTGCTTTATAAAAACAATTTACTGTTGCTGATTGATGAGAACAATCATGTTTGATACAAAGACTAAAGAATTGTTAAAGAAGTGTTTCTTGACAATGAGATTTTTTTTATGATAGTCAAAACGATTGTTTATAAGATATTAATTAGAAGGATTATGTCTAGAAGATTGAAGGAATTGTAAGGATGCTGTAAAAAGGTGTCCATCCATCAAGGAAACTTGAAGTCAAGCATGTAGAATTCAAGTTTAGGGGAGGTTTGTCTGGGACATACATAGACAAAAGGTTCATTGTATGCGGAGTGGGATAAAGTCAAAGTAACTGCCATGTTAAAGATCGAAGTACTGCCCGTGGATAAAGGGATTCTTAAAGGATTATTATTTAAAACGGTTATGGTTTGTAATGTGTCTTGTTAACAGTTATTTTTAATTATTAGTATTGATTAGTGTTTATGTCTTACAAGGAATGCCACACCCTACTGGAGTTATCCCTTATGTTTATAAAAGGATCTTAGGAGGTATTAGAAAAAACGAAGAACACGAACACAAAGCAAACAATAGCAAAAAGCATTAGTTAGTGATATTAAGAGATTAGTTATTTTATTAGGGATTTGCCCATTTAGGCCAGATTCAAATGAGTTATAATTCAAAACGTTCGAATTTTTAGCATTGTGGTTCTTCTTAGTACTGCCAATCTAGATTCGCCATTTGTTGACGTATATCAGTGTTCCATTAAAGGAATATCGATCCTACACTTTTCAAGTAAACCCGTGTATGTTAACCTAAAGTATAGAAAGGGACACAAAAGTCTGCATTCATATTTTGCAACATGGAGAGATGAGCAGTGGATGATGATTGAGTTGCACCGTTTAACGAAGATGTCGTTTTTGAATTTCTGCTTGACAGTTTTTCATTGTACTATAATGGAGATGCTGCACTTTATATTGAAGGCATTGAATTTCGAGCCATTGACAAAGTAAGTTTGAAAATATCCCGTGAATCCATTCTATGTTCATTTGTTTAAGTTGCATATCTAAAATAACTGTATACAGGCGAAACATGAAGAGATCGTGAAATTGAAGGAAGTCAAACAAGTCTTGAAATCAGACTTCAGTGTGGATCAAGTGTGACAGTTGCCAACTAACTTTGAAGAAATATTCAAGGTATGCAGAAACTATGACGAGTTGTTCTGGTTGGGCGAAGTCGATGGAAAGAAACTTCTTGTGCTTTCAGCAAAGGCGGCCTTATACAAATTTACTAATGTAAAAACTTTTACTTCAAAACCACCAGCCCAATCCAGGTTTGTTTTCTATTTTTATTTTAATATAACTAATTTGTTACAGTCATGAAAACTAGATTTGATTATTCAAGGTCCAAATCCTTTTCGTTCTCTAGTTAACAATGAATAGATGGTTGACAAAAGTTTTACTTCTTGGATATAGTATCTTGTTCTTAAGAAGTATGTAAATTACATAATGTAATCATATAATTTATCATACATGCAGATTTCAAAAGGTGATTGAGCTTTTGCCGCAACAAGTATTTCATATCAAATGTACGATTAACAGTCAATTGCTCTCATCGGATACGGAATACGTGTGCTACCTACTATTCAAGCTTTCAAAAAACTGCCAAGGAATGCATTGTCCAGTGAAAGTACGAGATATACCCCACCAAGAAAACAAAGAGGCTGAATTTCTCTATTTTATAACCCTAGAGCCATCGAATATACATGATATTACTCGGGTTCCAAAACAAAGGGAAGATGGATGGATGGAGATTCAACTGTGGAAATTTAAATCAGCTCATGAATTCAAGGATGTCTCTCCTTCAATAAATATGAGATTTACAAGTCTTGAAGGAACTATGTCTGGCCTCATCGTATGTGGTCTTGAGTTCCGGCCAGTGTAAGAATATATTCCCCTACTGTTTGAAATGCGTGTTTACTTTGAGTATTAACAAAAGGCTTCTATTGTATTTGTGTTAAAATATAGCATGCGTTATCATACTAAAACTGGTTTATGAGTTTAGAATGACTTTTTGTGTGATTTATAAACTTGTAGGCTTGAAGTTAAGATTGACGGATTGGCGTTACTTCTAGATTCTTTATGGACTGAAAGTGATAAGAAGAAGTCTGGAGGGTTGCAGAGTCATTTTTTTTCAAAAAGAGCTTATTAGCGTATGTATTACTAACAAATCACACCTCTTCAAATAGTCTATGTATCAAAAGATATCTTATAATTAGATATGGTGTTTAAATATCTTGTATCAAATTTCACAATGTGAAACCTGGATCTTTATAAACTGATTATGTACGTGTGGAAGGTTTATGCTCTTTGTCGCGTGTGTACAGCGGGAGATTTGTACAAATGATGAAATGTACCTATTCTTTTATCTACGTTTGTACAGCGGGAGATTTACTTTATCAATGTATGTTTTTGTGACAACTACAGTTTTATTGGGAAAGATATTATACAAAACATGAGCTTTGTATGAGTGGCGAACTTGATTTTACAACAACAACAACAATACCCAATCCCGCTCGGGCAGGGAACGGGGGACGTGAAATGTAGACAGATCATACCCTTACCCTTGGGAAAACCCGCGGGTAAGGAGACAGCTTCCGGGTAGACCTCCGGCTAAGAGAAGGGAGAAGGTGAACTTGATTTTAGTGATATATAAAATTGAAGAATCAGGTGGTACTAAAAGATGTTAATGGTTTTATTAATTGGCAATCTTAGGCTCTTTTGGCAGGCTATTCAATGCTTGAGTGTACACAACTTGGAGACTTGTTTGGTTGAAATTACAGATTGAAGAATCAGGTGGTACTAAAAGATGTTAATGGTTTTCTTTCTTCATCAAATAAATGGCTTCATGCAATCAGCTTGCAATTTTAACAATACTAATGCCAGATAGTTTTCTCAAATTTTGGCTATAACTTAGTAAGTTGAAAATGCCTGTCCTTGTCGATTCTTGCATTTTTCGTCCTTGGATGTAACCGGCGTTAATTAGGCTTCCGTTTAAAGTTACACGTTAGCCCTTTGGCCAGTGACCTATTGCAATGTCTATCCTTTATACTAACGACTGTATAATTTAAAATTTTCCATTACTTTATTGTTTGTTTTAATATACTTTTATTCGTTTTTGTATACTTTTTCTATACGTTTTTATATACGTTTTTATATAGTTTTTTATACTTTTTTATACATTTTCATACGTTTTTTATATACTTTTTTATACGTTTTATATACTTTTAAATGCGGTTTTAGATAGATATATTACCCAACTTTCCAACTTTATTCGCCTAAGTTACCAAAATATATTTTGTGCAATCATAGTATTGGACTATCCTCACCGGAAAAATTAGGGACCGAACTATTTTTAACCTTTGATACCCGGTTGTCAGTCGCGCTGGCAGTTGGCTTTTATTTATCATAATTTATCATAATTTTTTTATAAAGGGTTACTTTACAAATAAGTTACTGAATTTTGCGAATTTGTTCACGTATGTTACATATAAAGTTTTTTATAAAATCCGCCACCAACTACTTTGCAGAAGAAAATGTCGTGGGAGAAGGTGCATTTGGAAAGAGATACAAGGGGCAGCTCTTGTGGTTCGGTGAGTTGATAGATATAACTCTGAGGTTAACTAATAAAGAATGGTATGACGAAATAGAACAACAGTTTTGGACGGAAATTTCGATGCTATCTAGTCTCATGTATAGTAATCTTGCTTCTATTGTTGGGTTTTGTAATGAAGTTGGTGCAGAGACCATCATTTACAAGCACGGGTCCACGTGGAGGCTTGAGAAATATCTAAGTGACGCGACGTTGTTGACATGGGTGAGAAGATTGGAGATATCTGTCAGTGTTGCGCATGCAATAAGCTACATTCATTATGACGAGACACGTGATTTCAGTGTTATACACCAGAACAATAGTTACACAGTTCGATTGAATAATGACTGGGAACCCACGTTATCTGGTTTTGAACATTCCATGAAGATTAAAGCATGTGAAAGGCACAATTCTTTCCATATTGATTCAGTTTTGTCTAGAAAAGGGTATACAGACCCAACATGTTTCGAGACCAACATTGGGGGCCACAAGTCAGATATCTACTCCTTTGGGATAATATTGTTTGAACTATTGTGTGGTAGGAAATCAGTAAGTGACGATCAAGATAATAAGTATTTGGCTCCAGTGGCAATTTTTTATCATAGAGAGAAAACACTCGATTGTATCATTGATCCGGATCTATGAAAACAAATGGATCCGCGATCCTTGAACATTTTTGCAATAACAGCGTATGAGTGCTTTCATGAACAACAATCGCAACGCCCTAATATGGATCAGATTGTCACAAGACTTGAGAGAGCGTTGAAACTTCAATTGGAATGTAAAAATATTGTAAGATGGTTTTTTTCTCTTTCTCTTCCTACGACAATAAATACTTTATAATACGAGCAACGTTTATTTACTTATTGTTGTATTTGTTGCTATTAATGTTAAAGGAACACTCATCAGTTGTGGACGAAGTTGAGGGGACATCATCCGGTCATGAGGAGGTAATTATTTGTTGCTATTAATGTTAAGACACTCAAATCATTTTAAAATAAGAGGAAAATTTCAAAACAAGAGAAACGATAAAGAAAGATGCGAGTGGAGAGGAGGCATATAAATTATTAGGGAACTTTGCAAAAAGAATGCTAAAAAAGGGGTGTAGTTTAAAGATACGCAACATACTTTTATGATAAAAACGAAATACGTAACATACTTGTTTTATTGTCAGTATCGCTAAATAACTTTCAAATTTTATTCGATATACGTATTATGACCGGGTATTGACCGAAATTTGACCTGTTTGATTGGTTACCATTTACAAAAATTATAGAAATGGTCCCTGTGATTTGCGTTGACTTTTCACCTTTACTCATTTGACTTTTTTTCACTTAATATTTTTTGTTTACTTTTTTTCATTTATTCATACATTAATATTTTTACACTTATTATACTATTTTTACCACTTATTCATACACTAACTTTTATTACACTTTTTTTTACATATAATAAGTATAAACATTGCCTTAATTATAAGTATCATAACTTATTATACTTATACTTTAACGCAACGTTTAGAAATAAATTTCTTTTTAAAAAATATAAGTCACGTGAATGGTGTTTAACAGTCAAAATTTAAGTCACATGAGGGTTTTAGTTGTGGAAAACTTTAACACAACATTTAGAATTTTTTCTTAAACAAAAAGTGTAATAAGTGTAAAAAAAATTAATGTATGAATAAGTGGAAAAAAAATATAATAAGTGTAAAAAAAGAGTATATGAATAAATGAAAAAAAAATTAAAATTAAGTGAATTTTTTTTAAATTAACAGAAAAAAAATTTAAGTAAAAAAAAGTTAAGAGACTAACGGTGAAAATTCAACGCAAATCACATGGACCATTACTGTCAGTTTTCTAAGTGGTAACTTGATACAACCGGTGACATTAGCGATATTGTCCAAACATTAAAAGTATTTTAGCGATTCTGGTAATATATTTTGTAGGTTAGGTATTTCGTTCTTTTTAGAAAAGTATGTTGCGTATCTTTAGACCTCACCTAAAATACGACATATCTGTTATTTTATATTTTTAATATAAAACTTGATCCAAAATATATGAATAGATTGGTTTTAAATGCATTTTCATTCGTATAGTTTTTATTAAATATTATATAATCCAAACAAAATTAATTAAAGTTAAAGTTGAAGAAAGAATCTTTAAAAAGTTAAACTAGACACTTGGTGTGGGACGAAGGGAGTAATGCAATTTTTGGTTAATATATAAATATATTACTACGTACTAAACTTTCCAGAAAAAAATGCACCAAATGTAACGAAATTATATTTCATTTATTTGTGTTATTGAAAACTTATGAAACATGACATTTGGGGTCACTAAACTTGTAATAATATAAGTAAACACCACTTAACTTGAAAAAAACAACACATATGTTAGTTAACTATAAAAAAAATATGCGTTCACTAACTCTTTCAAACATACAAAGTAATCTAAATTATAATTTAAGAACCCAAATGAATAAAATGAAAGTTATTTACCTTATGCACACTTTTTTATTAAAACATTATTAACATGTTTGTATATTAAGCCTACATTTTTTGCCTTGAGAGTTTTTTTAATAATAACGCATAAAGTGGAGTCAACAAAGATGCTCATATACACCAAACGGTCCATCATAGTTCAGAAATTTGTTATCTAACCCTATGACCGCATCTATAAATATTGCATGTCATTCTATGCAATATTTATAGAAACGGGTACATAACAAAACAATGATGGACCTAGAGCACACAAGTGGGTTTTCGCCAATTAACATAATATGCATATCTAATAGCTCAAAGGTATATGTTGTGTCTACTAATCATGCCTATAAATGTACCTAATAATTTGATTGGTTGATTTCAAAAAATGATTGGTTAAATTTGGAGAGATAAAATACATAATACAAGTGTACAAGTGATTTATGCATTAAGCATGTATTTAGGCATGCGTTGTAGGTCTAAAAAAACACTACTCTTTTGACAATATTTTGTTCTTATTGATGTTTAAGAAACATTGCTTATGGATGCCTAAAATAAACAGTGACCGGTTGTTGGGTACTTCTCAAAAATATATAGGGTATTTTGAGGTTTAAAAGTAAACGAAACAGGGTACTACTAGAAAAGGATATAAGTGTTTTTCCGAGTTAATATTTTGTTTCGTTCGTTTTTGTTTATTGTTTTACCGTCTGTTTTTTTTCCTTTTTGTCCTTTTTTTTTATAATATTTTTTTATTTATTTTTTTATATTATTTAAATTATATTTTTATTTTTAATCTTTTTATATTTATTTTTTTTTTTTTTTTTTTTTTTTAATATTTTTTTTATTTTTTTTTTTTTATTAATTTTAAACGATATTCATTTGTTTTTTTTATTAAATTTTTTTTTTTTTTACGTTTTCACAAACACCGTTTTTTCGCTACCCCCGACGTTTTACATCTATTCCGTTTCTTTGTTTTTTACGTTTATCGTAATGACGTTTTAATTACGATTTCGTCCGTTATTTGACGGACTTTCGACTATTTTTTCGATACCATTTGTAAGTGTTTCCATCCATTTTCTTTACGCTATCCTCCGTATTTGTACTTTTGTTTACGCTACTTTTTTTCTTCCGGTTTATCGTACTTTGAAATACGAACAAATCGTACAAAACGAAAAAACCGGATGTTGAACTAACAAACGTAATAAGCGTACGCGAAAATTTACGAGAACGTAACGAAAAAACGAACAAAAGGTCTACGAAAACGAACGAAATCGTACCAAAACGTAAAAAACGTAAATAAGTACGAAAACATAAAAAAACTTACGAAAACGTAAAAACACAGACGAAAACGAACGAAATCGTACAAAAGAGGACGAAAACGTAAAAAAAGCGTACGAAAACAGACACAAACGTAAGAAAACGGACGGAAACGTAAAAGAACGGACGAGAACGTAAAAAACGTACGAAAACGTAAAAAACGTAGGAAATTATAAAAAAACTAACGAAAACGTATAAAAACGGTGGAAAACGTAAAAAGAGGTACAAAATCGGAAAAAATCGTACGAAAACGGACGCAAACGTAAAAAAACGGACGTAAACGTAAAAAAACGTACGAAAATGTACAAAAACGGCCGAAAACATATGAAAATGACTCATGGATAAAAATATTCTTGAGAGTGATACACAAGATCCCGTAGTATATGTACTTTGCTTCTCACCACATCAATTCGTGTCTAGTATTAATGTCTTACTTGATGAATCAACCTAAAGTGTTACATCCTGTTAATATACACAAGATCCCGTTGTATTGTACTTTGCTTCTCACCACATCAATTCGCGTCTTCAATAAATGTCTTAATTGATCAATCAACCTAACTGAAGTGTTATATCCTGTTAATCTACACATATAGAGATCAGGCAGTGAATCCCAAGTCAGCAAAAAGACAAAGTCTTTCCTCAAAGATGTATCTCACTTAAAACTCAGCGTAGAAGACATATCATCCGCAACCAACAATTTTGATGATGAAAATGTGCTCAACGAATATGGATCGATTTACAAAGGTCGTCTCTTGCGTTCCGAACAGTTCATCGATATCGTTGGAAAGGGTTACCAATCTGATTCTGAAAAAGATGATAGCAAAATGTTCAGGGTGGAGCTTTCGATGCTTTCGAGTCTCAAACATAAGAATCTAGTGTCTCTTATTGGGTTTATTGATGAGGCGGGGGTGGGTCCGAAGGTTATCATATACAAGAGGGAGGCCAATGGAAGTCTCGATAAATATCTAAGTGACCAAACCCTTACATGGATGCAAAGGTTGAAGATTTGTGTTGGTGTTGCAAAAGCATTGAGTTACATCCATTACGATGTTGGACGTGATTTTAGCGTCATACATGTTGTCGCAAAACTCGATCGACATACAAGTTGCAAAGTAATAAGAATAAGTATGTATATTGTCTTACTGTTGTAACGATTCATATTGTCGAGTATATATACATAACGAACCGGTGCCATTGAAATGACACAACCATTCGGTTTTAGTCCCAACCGAAAATAACTACCATAACTAACTTTTTAACCGCCATAACTAACTTGCGGTTACTAACTTTCTAACGTACATATTTGGTCCTTTATGTTATACTATTTACATATGAAGCAAAGAACGAGATTATTTGTTCACATTCTCCTCCTTAATCTTGATCGTTGCTTCGTCCTAAATCTTGAACTCCGAGCATTTGACGCATAGTCACGAACTTTAGTCTTGGTAGAGCCTTTGTTAAAATATCCGCTCTTTGTAGTTCTCCGCTGATGTGTTCCACATTTATGTGCCCATTCTCTACGCATTCACGAATGAAATGATAGCAAATGTCGATGTGCTTGCTTCTTCCATGAAAAACTGGGTTTCTGACGAGTGCTATCGCTGAAACGTTGTCGACCTTCAGCGTTATCCTTTTCTCTTCCCATCCAGTTAATTCACTAAGTAGTCTTTTTAACCATAAGGCTTGACATGCTTCTCCAGTAGCCGCCATGAATTCTGATTCACATGATGAGAGTGCCACTGTTGGTTGCTTCTGAGTACACCAGGTAAGTGACTCTCCAAAATAAAATACTATCCCAGTAGTTTATTTTCCTTGATCGGTGTTGATTCCATAACTACTGTCGCTGTAACCTGTAATCTTGCAGCCGCCTTCTTTCTTGTATATTATGCCATGCTCCTTTGTTCCTTTGATATATCGGATTACTTGCTTTACCGCCTTCAGGTGATGATCCTTTGTGTCTTGCATGAATTTGCTGAGTAGTCCGACTGAATAACTAAGATCTTGTATGTAGTAAGTACCTAAGACTTCCAATTAAGCTTCTGTAATAAGTTGCGTCAACTGAGTTTCCATCTTCCGCCTTGACCAACTTAGTACCGGGATCCATTGGTATCTTTGCATCATTACTATCCATCATACTTGTTTCTTTTAAGATCTTGTTAATATAACTTGTTTGCTTGATTGTAATCTCTCCTCCTGTCTGTGTAACTTCTATCCCAAGGTAATAAGCTAACAATCCTAAGTCGCTCATTTCAAACTTTTCTTTCATCTGGGACTTAAATACTTCTATTTCCTTCTTTGGAGTGCCCGTGATTATCAAATCATATTTCTTAAAATCTAATGACTTTAAGATTTGATCAAGCTTCACATTCCAAGCTCTTGGTGCTTGTCTTAAGCCATATAAAGCTTTAGTAAGCTTATAGACTTTACCTGAATTTCTTTGTTGAACAAATCCTTCAGGCTGTGTAACATAGACTTCTTCCGTCAAATCTCTATGTAAAAATGCTGATTTTACATCCAAGTGATGTACTTGCCAACCATAAAGAGCTAATATCAACTGTACTGTCTCTATCCGTGCAACTGGTGCAAATACTTCATCGAAGTCTATTCCTTGTTCTTGTACATATTCTTTTGCTACTAACCGTGCTTTGTATTTGATGATCTTTCCTTTTGCATCCCTCTTGGTTTTGTAAACCCATTTGAGTCCTATTGCCTTCTGATTCGGTGGCAATGTATTAAGAGTCCATGTATTATTCTTGTTTATTGAATCCAATTCAATTTCCATGGCCTCAATCCATTTCTCATCTTTCGATGCCTCCTTGTAGTTACGGGGTTCTTCTTCCATAAGTAGTAAATTCCCAGCTTTAACTTCATGTGTATTCTTATATATTTCCGTTAAGTTTTTGAAACCTCGTATTGGCGTATCATCAAATCTATTTTCTGAGTTCTTAATAGAACTAATAGTAGCTTCATCTTGTTCCTCGTCTGAGTGTGGGCTGTAAGTGTATGCTGATGGCGTGATTGGTGAGTCAGGATCAATGTTGTCATTGATTTCTGTGTTGACTGGTGTAGTGTTTTCATCGTCAACTCCGTCTACCACAAAACTAGTCCAGAATGTGTCTTGTGTACTTGTATCTACTTCATCTTTATCCCAATCCCATGGTTTTGTTTCCATAAACCTTACATCCCTACTAACGTGTTTCTTCTTTGCTATTGGATCATATAACCTACATGCTTTTGATCCTTCCTCTACTCCTAAATAAATCAGTGGTATGCTTCTGTCATCCAGCTTTTTCAAGTGAGGTATTGTTATCTTTGCATAAGCTGTGCATCCGAATATTCTTAGGTTTTCCAGATTCGGTTTTCTGTTGTAGAGTGCTTCGTATGGAGTTTTATCTATCAGGGCTCTTGTAGGTACCCTATTGAGTATATAAATGGCGTGTCTAACTGCTTCCGCCCAAAAAGTTAAAGGTAACTTCATCGCTTTCATCATACTCCTCGTAGTTGATAACACTGTCCTATTTCTTCTCTCCACTACTCCATTTTGTTGTGGTGAGTAAGGTGCTGTCAACTGTCGTGCTATCCCATTTTCCTTACAATATTTGGTGAATTCATTAGATGTAAATTCACCTCCTCTATCTGTTCTTAGCATCCTTAATTTCATTCTCATCTCCATCTCAATTTGTTGTCTAAATTCCTTGAAAGTACTAAATGCCTGATCTTTCGACGTCAGAAAGTAGGCCCACATAAAACGTGTACAGTCGTCTACTAACAAGAAAATAAGTTTCTTGCCAGAGTGTGTGGCTGGACTTATAGGACCGCAAAGGTCTCCATATACTAAGTCCAACGGGTTCTTTGATCTGAATTTAGCTTGATTTGGAAATGGTGTTCTACTCTGTTTTCCTAATAAGCACGCATCACAAATCTGTCCGGCGTGATTTATTCTTGGTATTCCTTCAACTAGACCCTTCCTAGTCATCTTGTTGATATCGTCAAAGTTCAGATGACCTAATCTAGCGTGCCATAACCATGCTTGGCTATCTATATTTGCTAAGAGACATATAGGTGCTTCTATTTGTAATTTAATACTGTAAAGTCGATTCTTGGATCTCTCAATCTTCATCAACAACTTCTTGCTTTTATCATACAAAGTCAATTTGTTTCCCTCCATGATGACCTTACAACCTATTTCCGTAAGTTGTCCTAGACTTAGTATGTTGCTCTTGAGGTTTGGTATATAGTATACATCCGATACTATCTTCTGTTCTTGGTTTCTACAACCTAACAATATAGAGCCTCTACCCTTTATCTGTACATACGATCCATCTCCAAAACGTACTCGTCCTGATACGCTTTCATCAATATCCTTAAAATGACTCTTGGTTCCCGTCATATGGTTACTTGCACCATTATCCAAATACCACATGCTTGCATCTCCTGAAGCATATTTTCCGGGTTGAATTTGTCCTTCATTCAACAAAACTTCCTCGTGTTCGGTTTCGTGTGTAGTCATTAATAGTGATGGTTCGTCGTCTTCTTCTAAGATAAGGTTTGATTGTTCTTGAGTTGTTGACGTTCCTTTACAATCTTTCCTAAGATGTCTAAGTTTCTGACACTTGTAACATCGTACTTTGCTCAAATCCCACTCACTTTTATTCCTATTCGAGTTCCCTTTGTGATTTGAGTTTCCCTCTTTTGAACTTGTGACCTCGATGTTGTATTAACCACGAGTGTGTTTCAATCCCAATTCGTGTACTAGCGAACGCCCCTTGCTTCCTTTTCTTTATTTCGATTTGCCTTTTCCTTTGCAAAAGTGCCTCGGCCTTCTTTCTGTTTTTTTTCGAGTTCGGTCTATGTCCAAAACAGACCGAACAGCGTTTTTTTTCTTCGGTAACCACACTTCCACGTTGCCTCGAATTTCTCCTTGTACGTTTGTTCTTGATCTTTTCTTGTTTTGACGAGTCAAATAACTTCCTTACGCACAAAATTCGGTACCACTTCTTTTATTCTACACCAAAACAAAACCGGATGTTTTGTTTCTGTTTCCACCGAAACAAACAAGTTGTTTGTTTCTGTTTTCGTTGTTGTTGTTCCTTTGTGTCTTTCGGACACGCTTTCCACACTCTTTCCTTGAGTACTCCTTTATCTTTGTCACACGTATACGTTTCAATCTTTTCCACAACAACGTTCCCCGCGTTATACCCCGCGTTTTCTTCTACTTTGTGTCTTGTTTTAACCGGTTTCACAAAGTCTCCTTTCCCACTCGTTTTCTAACCAAACGAAGTGTCCCTTTTTTCTTTGCCTATGTCGCGTCAGTAGCAACACAAAAGAAAAAAAATTCAGCGCCTTCCTACTCTTGTTCCACGTCTCCTTGTAAACGACAAGAGTTTCCTTCCTTTCCCTTCGAAGTCTCCAACGAAGTTTTGTCCCACCAATGACGTTTGATGTAAACGTTTGCAACTCCTACGCAAAACAGATTGTGCACTATCTTTTTGCGTCTTTCCTTATTCAAACCGTTGTCTTTTTTGGAAGAAAAAAAACAAACGTTCCGGCTGAGAACCAAGGATGTTCTCGGCGTTTTTCCCTTCTTGTGACCCTCGTTGATTGCTGTTGGTATTCAAAAAAATTCAAAAACGAAGCGTTATAATGAACATCTTGCTCTTGATTGCCCAATTGTTTTGTGTACCCATTAAACTAGATCGATATACAAGTTGCAAAGTAATAAGAATTAAGTATGTTTATTGTCTCTATATTGTAACGATTTCTATTGTCGACGTTTATTTACATATCGGAAAACCGGCTGACATGCCATTTTGAACATACGACACACCCCATTCGGTTTTAGTCCAAACACAGAAAATTAACTTCAATAACTAACTTTTGAACTGCCATATCTAACTTGCTGGTTAACTATATTTTCTAACATACATATTTGATCCTTTATGTTATACTATTTACATATGAAGCAAAGAACGAGATTATTCGTTCACAATACATTGCAACATCAAGAGCTCGAAAATTCTACTAGATGACCAATGGGAACCCAAGTTATCTGGTTTTGAGCTTTCGTTGAAAAATACAGTAGCTCGGAGACACCGTCTTGTTCTTACTCGTGATATTAATGAGAATGCATACCTGGACCCTAAATATAAAAAGACCGGAGGTCTGACCCACAAGTCAGATGTGTATTCGTTCGGTGTTGTATTATTTGAAGTGTTGTGCGGAATGAGTGCAATAGATGAAGATGAAGATGAAGACGAAGACACAGATGAAGACGAAGAACAAGAAGAAGATGATGAGTCTGGAGAGGGGTTATTAAGTATACTGGCCAAATCTCATTTGGATGATATGATCATGCCGCATTTACGAAAACAGATGGACCCACAATCATTCAAAATCTTCTCAGAGACAGCATATTGGTGCACAAAAGAGGATAGAGCAGATCGTCCATATATAGATCAGGTTGTCAAAAGGCTTGAGAAAGCTTTGGAACATCAGTCGAAACATGAGAATCCGGTTAACCTTACATCCCCCAATCATTTTGAGGTATGTATTAGTAATTAATTTATTGTAATTTAAGGCCGATTATCCTATCCTGATTAATAAAAAGAGTATTACCGATACCAACAGTTATCGCCTCGTTTAACCATACAACCACTAATAAGCTATCTATCCCGAATACAAATACAAATAAGTCAATTGTACGTTTCTTATCATGCATAGAAAAACTATTGCCTTACTAAAATGTGTATGTGATTTTGATTTTACATTATCATAAAATTTCAACAACAACTACATACCCAATCTCATCGGGATAGGATACGAGTGGATGGGGGTAGAATATAAACAGATCATAACCTTAATTTAGGTTAAACCTAATAATAGGGAGATTGCTTTCTCCGGCAAGTGTAAGTGTGCGAGTGAAATATCTCATAATATATAATATCACACACAATTTATTCAAATAATACAAGCTCGAAAGAAGATACTTCCTTGTATAAAAGGGGCGGGCCTATAAAAGGGGTCGGGCCTTATGTAGGATAAGTAAAACTTGCGTAGTTATAAACAAATACAGCAAGCTATGTATTGGTATGTGTAACGAGTTCTCCAAAGAACGTGAATACATTTACTACATTGCTGATATGAGTGCTTATATCTCGTTTAATATCAAGAGCAAGTAAATGGATATCTAGTTTCCTAAAAAGTTGCATCGAATTCACAGTAGATAAACTACATTGCTAATAGGAATGCTTATGTCTTGTTTAATATCAAGAGTAAGGAAATCGACATCGAGTTTCCTAAAAAGTTGCAACGAATTCAGGTTTCCAAGAAAAATATCAGGTTTCTGCATATGACACAGACAAATAATGGTCACAGGAACAGAAAGAATATCAGGTTTCCAAGAAAAAGACATAAAATCATAAAAGAATTGGCTTTACCGTTTTGACAGACGAGCTAGCGCAATTTGCTCAAAGCCGGAACAGTCCAGGAGCATCAAAGGAGAAGCTTTGGATAAGTTGATATAGGCTTGAGAAAGCGGGATGTCGTATTCTGGGAGAAGTTTCAGCATCCCATCCGCACTCATGAAACTGCAAAAATAACAAACGAATTTAGAACTATATCTAGTCTAGTATCTTTATATAACAAGAAGAGTTTATTAGCAACAAAGTGCCATAATACTAATAAAACCACTAAATCACTAGTTGCCATAGATCTGCCTTTTAGGTTATACTTCCGAGACCACCAATTTTAACTAAGATGACAAGATAATCACCACGCCACATGCGACTCACGGCCAAAATCCATGGTGGCTGGTCCCAATACAACTCACAGATTTTTGTCTTAAGTGAAAGAGAAAATTAAATGTGTTAGTCTGGTGGAGATTCTTAGGGTTAGTAGTGTTATATACAAGTGGGTATTAGGAATTTAGGATTAATATTAATGGGCTGCTATCCGAATGTAGTGTTTAGGATGTAACTGAATTTGGGCTGATTTTCTTATGGGCCACAAAAATTTGGAGTTACTAATTTATGGTTGGGCTGAATTTGTGTTAGTGGTAGGGGTGTTTAGAGATGCAAGTTGTAACCGGTTTTTTAAAAAACCGGTCGAAAAAACCGAAACCGGTTTTTTAAAAAACCGGTTTTTTTTTAACCGGTTCGGTTAGACCGGTTATCGGGTTTTTTCCCATACCGGTTTTTTACCGGTTTTATAACCGGTTTTAACCGGTTTTATTAAAAAACCGGTTTTACCCGGTTTTTTATTTTTATTTTTGTTTTTTTTTTTAATTTTTTAATTTTTTAATTTTTTACCTTTGGTTTTTACTTGTTCCGCCGCACTTAATCCATGTTTAAATGTTGGAGGCGTAGAACTTTTAATAACAAGAATAATGAACAATTTAGACTTATCCTTTGGGTTAGACGCTGACAACCCCGACCCCAACTATATAAACTCCCAAATTTTTATATTTAACGATAACTTTAAAAAATTATTTGGAATTTATGCAACAAAATATGGTCAAATACAAAACCCAATTGTTGATCAAATGCGGGCCGGATCGTCCCGAATGGCAAGTGACATTAATATAAACCTTTATAATAGTTTATTTGAAGACGCTACAAAGCGTCAACGAACATCGGCCCCAACAAGCGAGTTGGGACAATATATGGCTACAAACTTTTTAATAACTTTAAGGCCCGAAGAGTTTACAAACTTTGACATTTTGGCTTGGTGGAAAGAAAG
>BQNB010006569.1:76391-96985 GCA_026074375.1 Tanacetum coccineum | reverse complement strand
CTGAACTAAGGATCCAAAAGGATTTTGAAGCCAAATACAACAAAATCAAGGCTAAACTAACCCTCCCCAGTTCAGGTACTTGAACATCTAAATCCACTCAAGTTAGAAACCAAGGTCTAGTTGCTGAAGCATATGAATGGTATGAAGAAGAAGTGTCATCAGATGAGAATGAAATGGTTGAGGTAAAGGTGTTCATGGCACTTACTGATGATGAAAGTGGTGTTGTGGGAAAGGAAAGTGCTAGAAATGGTGAATGGGTCAAAATCTCCATCAGAAAGGTACACATTCTTTTTGAATTAGAAGATAATGATGAAAAGAAATATTTTCATAATTATTTATGTGTAGATCTAAATTTTGTTGAAGAACAAAGAAATAATCTGATGATCAAACATAGGAATATTGTTCAAGAGCGAACACATGTAAAGAAAAACTGTTAGAATTAAAACATGCCTAACTTGATTTTCTTACCATTCAGCATGAAAACACTGATATTCTCAAAGAGAATCAAACCTTAAGGAAAGAAATGAAAGAGCTAACAGACATCACTGAAACTTGGCTTAACAGTTCTAACAAGGTTAAGCAGCTCATTAATGAACAAGTTCCTAATCAAAAGAGGAAAATCTTAAGAGCTAACCAACTCACTAAAGATTCCTCCAGTTCTAGGAAAAAAGACTTAGTCTCCGTTAAATCTTCATCTGATAATAACAATGTGTCTAAACTCAATGTTGAAAGACCATGGTTCTCTAAAGCTGAAGGTTTAATCTTGCCAAACCATGGTACTGGTAGAATTCTTCCTCCTGAATCACAAGTAAATGTCATTCACTCTTTAGTGATTGACTGATAAGGTGTCATTTTATACACTTTTTCAGGGTCACTTAACCCCTAAAATCATGCAAATATGCTCTATTAGTGCACTAAGTCATTTCTTTCTATGTAATTAGCATTTGGGAAGCATTTGCATGGAATATACGTGACTTGGACTCGATTCGGGAAGAAACAAGGCAAAAATACAACTTTTCAGTTTCGCAACCGCCTTCTGACGCCTTTACCAAAAGTGCCTAGAAAGTGGAACTTTGGACAAGTTTTCTGACGCTTCAGTGCATGGAGATGGCGTCACCAGAAGTTAGTGACGACGTTAAAGTTACAAGGTGACGGCATCACCTGATTGAAGTTATGATGACGTCAGTCGGCTAAAGGAACCCGAAAGGGATTCGACGGGGTGACGGCGTCACAAAACCCTAGTGACGCCGTCAGAGCCCAGTTCCTATATATACAAACCATTTGTTTTCATATTTCATGTGTGGAACTTTGGATAGCTATAGTGCAGCCATTATAGACGATTTTTACGGCTTTTTATGCCCTTGTACTCATATACTCACATGTGGTTTGAAATTAAGTGATTCAATCTTTAATCATTCAAATATGTCTATGTGTTTGATGATTAATTGCTTTTCTTTTCTTCTTGTTAACATGCCAGGCTAAATTTATATGTGTTTGCTTATGATTGCATGAAACTTAGTTGTGAACTCTAATTTGTTGCTTCTTATTAATGGTATGCACGTTAGGTATTAGAAAACTAGCTATAAGATATTACATTAGCATAGACGTCTAGTCAAACATGATTAGAACTAAATGAAACCCTCACGTTTGGGAAGATAGCTAATTAAGTATTTAATGCGTGTAGTTTAACTATTGGGTGGGAAAAGCGTTATTAGGAGCTATCTGCTTAGGTGATCACGTAGATGCGTTTTTGCCCAATTCTCAATTGAATTAGGGAATACTTGCACATTACACTAACGAGGGTGACGGGTGACGGGCAACGGGTTAGAGGAATTAACTAGGGAGTAATGCATGATAAAGTGAGCACGTTTGTTTACCTATAAGAGTTTCCGCCAATTTTACTTTTCTTGCATAATTAATTTAGATTTAGATTATTTTTAGTTTTAGTTAAAAAAAACCCACCTCTCTTAACATATTGATTTTACTTGCTTTCTAAAAAACGTAAAAATACTTTTCCCTCAACCTTTAGATCTTGGTGAACATACAATTCGAACATAGCTCACTATTCCTCTAGAGAACGATCAATCCCCCCGAGTCTTGCCTATACTACACTGCAACGATTAGGTACTCTGCCTAGGAGGATTGTAAAACTTTTGCGTTTAAAAAAATCCACATAAAGTTTTTGATGTCGCTGCCAGGGAATAGTCTAGGTTTCAGATTCTATCTATCTTAGGTCTACTCACGAGATTCCTATCCAGTGAGATTTTATTTTTCTTTTTAGGTTAGCTTTCTTTTAGTCTATCTTTTTTTGTTCCCTTTGTTTTGTAACTTTTCCTTTCGTTAACCATCATGGGAGACGAAAACCAACCCCGTACTTTAGGAGATAATTCCCGACCTCGCCACTAGGGCTATCGAAACATAATTGAGCTTCGCGAAGGAGACAATGTGTCATCTCTAGATCCGACACTATCCGGTTGGTGCAAAACGAATGTGCATTCCACGGACTCCGGTCCAAAGATCCAAACCAACACCTTAAGGATTTTCTAAAACTTGTGGACTCACTTGACCTTAATGGTTCCAAAAAGAAAGAAGGCGCCTGCATTTATTTCAATTTTCTCTTCGCGATCATGCTAGCAATTGGCTTGAACGTTTACCCGCGGGATCCATCTCCACTTGGGAGGATCTTACTACTTGTTTCCTTCCTCAGTTTTTCCTACCAGTAAGAACTACCAAACTTAGAAATGACATATTGATGTTCAAACAACATCAAGGTGAATTTTTTTCTGAAGCATGGACTCGTTCCAAGGACTTACTTCAAAAATTCCCTCATTATGGCATCGATCTTTACCTCAAAATCCAAATTTTCTATGATCATGTCTCTTACCCTCTTAAGCACGAAATTGACCATGCTGCTGGTGGAAAGCTTCGTGATAAGAGCGTCAAAGAATCTTGGGAAATCATCGAGGACCTCGCCCTCTATGACAACGAAAGTTGGAACGACCCGAGAGACCTTGCAAAACCAGTCAAGGCAATATCTTTTCCTCAAGATGTCCCAAGTACATCCGACCGTCGTCTCGTTGAGCTCGAAAATCAAGTCCAACGCTTGATGGAAGCTCAGATTGCTCCCAAACCATCCGTTCAAGTGAACAAATCAAGTCCCATGTTATAAGTCTGTTTTAGATATTGAAAGATCCGCTTAACCTCTTTAAGGTGTTTGACCATAGATTGTTCTTGATAACGTGCACAAAAAAATGTTGCAAAGGCAATATCTGGTCGACTTGTAGTGAGATACATGTGTCCCACGATCATGCTATGATATTTCGTTGGATCAGTTGGGGTACCCTGTAAATCAGCATCGATTCTGGCAGTAGCCATTGGTGTACTAATGAAATCATAAGCATCCATACCATGTTTCTTAAGAATCTTAAAAGTGTATTGTGACTATTTTTTTGGTAAAGGGGGTGACCCGGGTAAAATATATTACTCCAAAAAAAGTGTATTGTGACTAACTAATGAAGATTACACGGGGTGATTGATAAATCTAAAGTCCAAGGAAGAACTTCATTTCACCCATCATTGACATTTCAAAATTGTTTTTCATTGGTTTAGCAAACTGATTTGAAAAAACTAGATTCGTTGAACCAAAAATTATGTCATCAACATATACTTGTACAAGTAATATGTCATCCCCGTGTCGTCTTGTGAATAAGTTCGGGGCAACAATACTTTTTGTGAAGTGATGTTCAATCAAGAATGAGGAAATCTTGTCACACCATGCTCGGTGCTTGTTTGAGACCATACAGAGCTTTCTTGAGACGATAAACGTGATCAGGAAAGCCAAGGTCAACAAAACCATCAGACTGACTAACATAGACTTCTTCCTTTTGTGGTTCATTGAGAAATGCAGTTTTGACGTCCATCTGATAGATAGTGAAGTTCTTGTGAGCCGCATAAGCAACAAACATTCTAACAGCTTGGAGTCGTGCAACAGGAGCAAAGGATTC
The DNA here is from genome assembly GCA_026074375.1 of Tanacetum coccineum. Classification (NCBI taxonomy): domain Eukaryota; kingdom Viridiplantae; phylum Streptophyta; class Magnoliopsida; order Asterales; family Asteraceae; genus Tanacetum; species Tanacetum coccineum. Next base: position 92,981 of record BQNB010006569.1, on the reverse strand, counting down.
CTCAAAATCTATTTCCTCTTCTTGACGATAACCCTTGGCGACTAAACGTGATTTGTTACGAATAACCGTAGTTTCTACATCCGTCTTTGATAAACGTCAAACGCGTGTCGTAATAATATATATATTTCCCGTTAGATATGAAAATTACTTTAGAAAAAGTAATAGTCTATCTTTCGAGGGTCGTATCCACGGCGAGAGATGAATTGAACTCCATGTTAATGTTTTGAAGAAAAATGCTTGATTATCTTTTAAGATTTTTGGTTTTTAATAAAAACTAATGAAATCGATAAACTAAATTATACTAATTAACAAATAAGCTAATAAGATGAAGAATATTAAGAAAAATATGCTTGTCAAGTAAAAGGTGAATAGATTCTTAAGTGTGAAATTTAAGATCTTAATGATGAACTAATTTCCGTCTAATAAATCGATTCCTCAAAACGTTGGCTTAATATTGAAAACGACTTTTTATCAAGAAATTAATTACTAATTTAATGCCTACTTAATCTTACGGCTTTTGCCCGTTCGACTAAATAAAACACTAAACTAAATAATTTTTGCAAATTATTAATCACTAATCACTTGTTAAATTCCACGCTTAATTTACTAAACACCAATTACTTAACAAGCATAAAATAAAACTACTCTCTAATCATATTTCGAAACTAAACATTAAACTAAATCTACACTACGTATTAAAAAAGAATAGAAAATGGGACCGAATTGAAGAGCCGCAAATAAACGATAACCACCCGGTTTAATAAGCTAAAGAAAATAGTCAAATTCTATCTAGCTTATTAAACCCGTAAGCTCCACGCCTCATGAGTTGACCGGTACCAAAAACAAACATAAAATATACAAACTGTTATTAGAAAACAGTTTTCAAATTAGTTGCAAAATTACTCTTTCTGTCTAAACTAACCACTTGGCCCAAAACGCAGCCCAAAGTTAACCAAATCATGGCCCTAATGCAAATCGTGGCCCAACTAATTAAGAAACCAGGCCCAAGAGAATTCTGCTAATAAAACGCAAGCCCAATATCAAATTCTACAATCCAAAACGTAAGCCAGACAATAAGCAAATTAAGCAATAAGCTAGTTAACTTTTCAACAAACAACTAATTGAACTTCTAGCCTATTAACGATTAATCACTTTACTCGAAGTTTAAAACTTAACCTCAAATCACGATTTAACAAGATCGAACTTATCAAATAAGCAAACCCTAACGAATTTAAACTAAAATAAGCACTATAAATAAGAAATCGAGCACTATGATTATAAAGGCTTAAAACAAGTTCAAAAGAGTAATAAGCTGTAATGATAACGACACATAAGAAATAAGCTCAAATAAACATGAAACAATGAGAATCAATATTCTAAACGAGAAACAAGCTAGCTATATCATATCGAAACTGATTAAGCATTAAGACGAGATTATAAGCTAACTAATCATCAATAATAAGCCAATCAAAATCGAAATAAGCATTTTAAGAACTAGATCACAAGCTTAACACGTGAATAAGCCAAAACCGATTACCTTGCAAACATATAAGCTAGACGAATCTGAATAAGCTATAAGTGAGCTTATCAGATCTTGAATAAGCTCAGCTAATGAAAACAGAAATTAAGCACTTTAAAGTAAAGGAATGAAAAGGAATAAGCACTTGGAAATCAAAACTTTAATAAGCTAAACAATAATCTCATACAATATCCTCAATAAGCTGATAATCAGCTGTTACAATAAGCAGTAAAAATAATCTAATCTAAAACTAAATAAGCTGAAAAATGAAAATAAGCTAAACTACATCTAAAATCTACACTAACTAGCCAATTGAAATGTGGGGGAGCCCGATCCATTTATAGCCAAAATTGAGGGGTGGTTTTGTAAAATTCATCTCCACCGACTTAATTAATGAGCCAATCATTGGCGTGGGTGTGTGTGACATCGGATCAAGTGTGAATTTCAGTGGATCCAGCCATTTATTTTGCGCCACGTGGAATTCTATTTTGCTTACCTCGTACGCACTTATTTCGTCTGTTGGATCAATAATGCAATTAAATTGATATGAGACTCACATTCTCCTTGCCACGTGGAGCGTGCTCAATGGATCTAAAATCAACTAGTGGAGAGTCACGTGCTTAAGTTTGAATTAATTTTGGAACATGTGACCTGACGTCACTACCAACACTACAAATCAGATATTAACATTTTTGTTTTGGGCCAATACATTGGGCTTGATCATGGGCTTGGATCATGGGTTGTCAAATGGCTTAGTTAATATATGGGCTGACCCGGCCCATTAAATGGGTCACGGGCTGGCCCAATAAGCACACAAAGGCACCGTTGGACTCGTAATCTCGCGCTCTTTCCAATGGCATGCTCGGGGAATTTTCACGACTTTGTCTTGATCTTGAATATTAAGCACTCTTGATCGAAACGAACCCGTAAATACCCGTTTTTGCTTTGTTTTCAATCCGTTTTACCTGCAAGATATAAAAATACCAAACAAACATATTTGCAAGATAATTATCCATATTTTAGTATTTTTAGTCCGATTAATAGTGTTTTACGGGGTTATAAGGATGTGTGTTTTAGCACACATCAGTCTTGTTCTTCCAAAGCCACTTAACCCCGATGATATTCCTTCCAACGGAATGTTTTGGTTACCTATAACTTGATTTTCAGGCTTGAAAGTTTATTAGGAGATTAATTTATTAAGAAATGTGGTTGGTTTTTGTTGTTGTTTGTTTATCCTTTTAAGAGGGGTGTTAAGTAATAAAAGGTTGAAAAGATGACTACAAAAGGTGTGATTGAATGTTTTTTTGGGTAAATATATGACCCTTTCATTAATACATCATAGTTGTCCGGAGTTGACGATTGGTAACTAGAGAATTGACGTGGTGGTGAGCGAAAGTGAAAGTGAGAAAACGAGGATGAAGAATATGGACGAACTGAGTAAGAGCATTGAAACCTTAGAATCTATACTACATAAAATGGAGGAAGGGATTCTCCTCCATTAAATGCACTAAGATAATTTCAATATTGAAAATTTAAGAATACAAATATTTATGCAATGCGTAAAATTAATTGATGCACCAAAACATACATCTATGGTTAACATTTATAATTAATGTTATTTTTTAAAATGTCATTATACAAATCAACCACGCTTTGTATGTCAACACTTGCTCTATAGTTTTTATATGAACGAGCATTTCAGTGCCCGCGCGTTATGGCGGAGCTCTTTTTGACATAGTTTTGTATTTCTCGTTTGTCGAAAATAAATTATTGACATATTCGAAAACTGATTAAAAGAAAACATACAACAACTGCATAGTGAATATCAACCAATCCTTTAAGTTTATTAATGTTCGCATACACTCTTTTTCCGCCTATTATATGAATCTTTGTTTTTCAAGAGACACCTGCACACACAATGAATTTACAACCCCATTTACTGCTATTATAACCTGCAAATTGAGCACTCGGCCAATCCTATACGAATATCCTCTGCTCTGTTATTCCTCTTTCTTGTCTATATATGATAACCACCTAAAGTTGTTCATGTTCAACATCGTCTTTTGTCGAGTCAGTGTTATCACATGGGCACCACCTGTTCCATGATAGACAACAGTAATGATTGGGTTGCAAACAACTTATACCTCTTTAAGCTTCTCATCATACTCCTATTTCTCAACACCTTGAAAATACCTGTTACATAAATAAAAGTTGAATTATAGGATGAAAATAATTAAAAAATGTACAAACACGTTAACAATGTATACAACATGTTACCTTAATGGAGACTACGGTCTCAGTATGTTGTGAACACTTGAGGTTTCTCGGTTGGGGATGGTTTTTGTGTCACTGGGATCAACTTATCATTAATACCTAAATGCATACATTAGAATATGTTAAAATCAGTTTACACAGTTACACATATAAAAAACAGAAACAAATTGTTAATACAAATAAACCGGTAGAAACGTTTATTTCTATTTTACGATCTTGCTATGTTTTGTCGATAACAACTCATAAAATCATATTAAGTAAAATACCTAGAGCACACACATTTTATAACTAAAACACTTTTATAAAATGTACATCTTTCCATATTTAGTAACTTAGAATTTTAAATTACATAAAATGTAAATAAACCTTCAAATGTTTTTACATCATTGATGACATAATCATCCTACCATATCCTAGGGTAATCTACCAAGATCACATATAATCTTTCAAGTTCTGGCAATCCAAAATTCGGATTTTGTGTCAGAGTGTCGGTTCCATTCTGTAATACTGGTCGATTCCATTCAAGCAAGGGAACCATATGAAACCGGGCTACAAGACTAGCCGGTTCCATTGAGTTATACTGGTTGGTTCCCTTCTACAATGGAACCGGCAGAACCGTGCTACAGTGCAGTTTTTGGCCTATAAATACCAAGCTATTACTCATGTTTTTCTCATCAATTCTCACTCTAATATCTCTCTAAAAATCAGATCATTCTCTCATTTATTGTTCTAGTTAGTTTTCTTATATCATTTGTAATTAATTCTCTTCGTGAAAGAAATTGCCAAACACTCCTTTGAGACGATCAAGTTCCAAGAACCTTGCTTCGCATCTCCATCACATTGTCAAGATCACATTTCTGTATCTTGTACTTCATTTAGTAGTTGTAGTATCATCCATCATTCTTGTAAAAGTAGTGTGATTGCATTACATTTGTTAGAATCCGGTATTTATCTTTGTACCGTTAAAAGGTGTAAGCAACGTTGTGAGGCTTCTCTGCCGGTTGAAGGAGATTGGTGACTAGTGTTTACTAACTCTCGAGTAGGTGACTCGGGGAGTGGAGTAGGGAAAGGAAAGTGTCCTTGTAGCCGAACCACTATAAACGCTTGCGTCTTGGTTCTATCTCTCTAACTCTTTACTTACTTGCATTTCACATATATTTAGATTACTAACCAAACATCAATATCGTCACACTTCACATAAGACAATATCTAATTTTTTAACAAAGTAAATTTAAAACGGTAAAATTATTTACCCCCCCCCCCCTTCTAGTTTTCCACAATTGGCATCAAGAGCTAGGTTACCAAAGTTTTTAAAATATATTGTATTTTAAATCTTTAAAACGATTATGGATTCAGGAAAACTACAAAGAGGGTAGATCTATGCAATGACCACCTCTCTTTGAGGCTAATTGCTTTATTTATTAGAAAAACCGTTTTGAAACTTATGTGAAGTCTAAGGACATTAATATTTGGCATATTATAGTTTATGGTGATTATAAACCCACCATTAAAAATAAGGATACCGGTAAGTGTTGGTCCCTTGGAATATGATATAAGGTTTATCAAGTTAAACTAATCATATTCCATGGCATCAAAGTGAGTTTTAAACAGAGATATATATAAAGAATATAAAGAACAAGTTTAAAACACACATAAGTACTTTTCAACTTATAGCTTCTTATTAGAATCAAATAAAGAATCTATGACACACCTTGCTTGCGGAATAGCAAGGTGGTTGAATGACAATTGGGGTGTTATCTCCTTCGAACTTATTCTCTAACCAAGGTTATGAGAAATAAGAAAACAAACTATTTGACTAGAACTAAAGCTTCAGCTTCAGCAATTTCTATTCAGTTTGTTTGAGAGTTAAATGAACTCTTCAATGTGTTTCACATTAATTGAAAAAGATAACATTTACTCTGGGAATCCCTTTCCTTTTATAGGCAAAGGGATTAGGGTTTACAAGTTAACCTAGTACGCGTGTCATGCATCCAATGGGTGGTTGAGATACCATTTAATGCAGACGTACTCTAGAGTACCAGGTACATTCCTTTAAAGAAAGTTGTTGTACTTCTTATGCCAACTTTAGAAGCACCTTTTCCCAAGGAGATTGCTTTATTCCTTTTAACATATAGCAATCTTTTTCTCCCCTTGTAAACCTTCTAGAAGTGAAAGAAACGTTTCAAACTTCTGTTAAGGAGATAGACTACGCTCAGCTTGGAATTATCAACCAAGCTGAACTGAACTCTTTCCAGAGGCCTTCTTCAGTTTCTGTACCGCTGCATAAACTGAAGTGAAGATACTTCCCAATCTTCTAAGGACCTAAAGAGCTGACGCTGAAGAACCTTCAGCAACTCAAGCTGAAATACTTCAGCTTGAGTAATACTTAGAGGATTTTATGTTTAAATCTACTGAAAGACTGAAGGGCTCAAAAACAAAACCCAACAATCTCCCCCTATTTGAATATACAAATAGCCTAAGTTAAAATTAATTGTAAGTGAGCAAAACAACTTCTTCTTACACAACTGATATAAATTGAACAACATAAGCTGATAACCATTCATTTTAACTTTCATTACATTAATTTACAAAGGATAAAGTTATTACAAATGGTTTCCATTATACTGTCTTAGCTGCCCAATGAACCTCTTCTTCATGCTAAACTTGATGACTTGTGTTTCTTTGTTGACTTTAAATGGTCTTTTAAGTCACTGGTTCTTTTTCTTTTCTTGTTTGCTAACTCATTTATCTCATTCAAAGGATCTTGTTCTTTGAGGGGTTTGTTGAAGTCAATATTTAATTCTTTTTCAGTTTGATCAAGGTATTCCATTCTTGTCTTTATCAATCCATAAATGGTTTTCCATCCTTTTTATTTTCTATAAGGACAAGCTTGTACTACCTTTCTCTATTCAGCCAGATGTAGGTCACTGACTTTGAAATTTTAAATAACTTTAATTGTCCCATCTTCCTTATACACTTTCAGTGAGATAGGGCCATTTTGTGTGAGAACATCACAGTTTGTGATCTTGGAGCTTTTTCTTCTTTTCAGCATCTTGTCACAGTATTTATCATAAGGTAACTTCTTGTTGTAGTACTGTGTCACAACATCTATGCCCAAGAGATCAACAAGTTCATCGTGCAGGTTTGGTTCAGCATCCTTTGTAGCTGGATTGATATTCTTCTCCCCCTCAGCAGGTGAAGCATTCGTTTGGCCTGCTGAAGGAACATCCTTGGTTGTAGCCCCTAATGCATTTTCCACCACAGTGACAAACCTATTCAAGGTTTTAGAAACCTTGTTCAATAGACTTGGAATGGAATCCAAGGTCTTTAGCTTTTTCTGAACTGAAGAAATTTGACTTGGTAAATCAAGAAACTCTGTTGGAAGTTCCCATTGAATATGCTTCAGTTCAGCAACCTAGGAGGTAAGGCTGGAGATAGTCGAAGTGAAGGTCTCCAGTTTTGTTAGGATCTCTTTTAAGTCCCCAGGTAGCTTGATTTCCATGTCTCTGACATGCTTCTTTAGCTCTTTAATGTCTTCAGATAATTCAGTGAATTTTGAGAGGAGCTTTTCAGTTCAGTTGGTAAGCAGCTAGCAAAGTCATGTAAGGCTAAGAGCTTGGAGAATTCAGGTTTTAAAGAGGTTACCAGAAGATCAGTGAGCTGGTTGATGTCTGGATATGAGGGCCTGGCCTTTAGTGAGGCAACTTCAGCTTCATCTTTTGCCTTTTGTTGTTCTAGCTTGTTCTTTTAAGACTGAAGTAAGTGAACATGAGCCATTAATTCTTGAATTTGAGCTGATTTTGAAGATGGAAGATGTGGGACTGAAGTGTCTTTAGGTGAATCATGAGAAGTAGCATGAGTGTCTTCATCTTTTCTAATTTCCTCTTCTTCACTCTCATCTGAAACAATGATAGGCTCATCCTATAGGGAGTCAGGAGTGAAGAAGGCAAATCTTGTGTCTTTTAGGAGATTTGATAAATCCTACAGCTTTATTTTCTTTGAAATTTCATTAGCTCTGGACTCCTCATTTGTACCTAGGTTAGTGTGGGCAGTTTTCAACCCATCTCCGACAGATTTGGTTTGATCACTACTGAGCTGAGGGTGGGCTCATTCTTTACTGGTGACCCTTAAAGAAGTTAGGTAGGCAACAGCTGATTTGTTGTGCAAGCTTTTTAGAATTTTACCAACCACTGTTGTGGGAGGTGAAGGATGGCTTGGGCTTTTGTCCTTGGCCGTACTAGACTGAGTTTCTTTATCTGATTGGCCAGTTTTGGATTTGGATGCCTTAGTTTTGGAATTAGATGTGTGTTTTGAAGATTGTTTTCTTATGAGTCCACTTTTAACTCTAGGCTTTTTGCCTTGGGGAACCTCCTCGGTTTGTGAGGAAGGTTTTGGAGCTTTGGAGTCCACAGGCACATCTAATTTGCAGATGGCCCTTATGTGGTCAATAAAGGGAGGTTCTTCATGTTGGTTTGGCTTCAGTGCCCAATTATGAACACTGAAGGTCTGAGTAGGGTTGATGGTGAGCTCTTCATTCTCATATTCAGGCATCATGTATTCCAGTAGAAAACTATTTTTGAGAGTTCCTTTTGCCCCAATCTCCCCACTGTAACCTATTGTTGCAAACCATGGTCTTACTATTGTGATGGAGGGTGGGGGAACATACATACTTGAGTGAGGTATGTAATGAGCCCTAAGAGCATTTCTAAAGGTGTTGATACCTACATCTCCTCTAACTCCACCTGTAGGAGTGGATACCCAAATCTTAGAGTCATCTAAGGTATTTGCAATGTACCAAAATTCACACAGGTACTCTTTATATTGAGTTGGGGCCCTTGTAAATGCTTCTTTTAGACAGCATTTAGAAATAAAGTCTGACACAATCTCAAAGTATTCTGAATTTGAGTGTGAGGGATATAGTAGTGCAACTTCATTATTGGTAGTGAAGGAAATCTCATCAAAGGGTAATTGAACCTGACTAGCAGGTAAGAAAGGATTTGGGCATTGCCCTAACCTCCTAAGCTCTCTCTCAACTAGGTGATTTCCGGCCACCATTACCTCTTTTTTCTGATCTTTATTTTGCCTTTTTTGATCTCTTAATTCATAACAAGCTCTTAATTTCTTTAGTTTTTGTGATTCTATTAACCTTAATAGAATTAGGGTTTTATATTGATTTAGGGTTTCGTTTATCCTCTTTTATAGGGTATAGGTGAAATCTTTTAAACGTATTAAACCTTGATCTGATCTTTGGTTAAGGATATCACCGATTCTAAAGTGATTTGGAATTGTTTTTGGATTGTGATTCAGATTAGGGCTTGTTTTGATCGTTTTTTATTTGGGCCGATTCATTCCTATTATAAGAAATCACCATTCTATATATTGCGATTCCTTGCCAATCATGTATATTTGTCGATCTATTACAAGGGTATCGTGGATTGTTGTGTTCCATAACCCTTAACGATTTCCTATAAACCCTAGTTTTAGGGTTTGGTGTTACTGTTCATATTTTTTTAGGGTTTCATTGGCAGCGAAAGGGTACTAGTGTGTGGCATACTGATTTATAACCTCTCTAGGGTTTACTTTTCGCTGGTTTATTGTGTTGTTGCTGTTTTATATTAGAAGTGGGTTATTGAGAGATGGATAAAGGTTTCTTGAACCGGAAATCAACGGGTAAGAAGCATGTTGATGAGGGTTCATTGTTGAGAAATCTTGCTGGAAAAATAAAGAACATTGATGGTAAAATGATTGGCAAAGATGGTAAACCAATGGTGGCCCGTAGATGTGTTCGTTCTTCAGATGCAGCGAAGAATCCAGTATGTGATAGGGTGCAGGATGCGAGAAACGTTGATAAAGATGGGTGTGTCAAGCCTAATGATATGCAACCTATGACACATATTACGGCTTCGAATGATAGTCTTAAAACTATGCAATCTGATTCTCAGACGGTGATGGTTAAGGAGACTGTTAATTGTCCTGATAAAGGACTTTCAATTCCCATGGTGAATGATACTAGTAGCCCCACATTTAGAGCATACAAGACTGATCAAAAACCTTCATCGGCTATAGCTATCCCTAAGGAGACAGTTGATGAAGTTAAATTGAGGTTTGTGAATACCTTGTACAGTTACTCCGTTGGTAAGAGGCTAGCATTCCCCTTGGTTGAGAATTATGTTGAACATGCTTGGGAAAGGTTTGGATTGAAATGAGCCATGTCACATCTTGGCATGTTTCTATTTCAGTTTGAAACTAAGGCGGGCATGGAAAAGGTTATGGAGGGTGGTCCTTGGCGAATCAATCTGGTCCCCATTATTTTAAAGATATGGATGCCGAATACACTACTTAAGAAGGAGGATGTGTCTAGTGTTCCGTTATGGGTGAAAATGCATAACATACCTATAGTAGCATATTCGAAGGTTGGACTGGATGTGATTGCTGCAAAGGTGGGAAAACTTATTAGATTAGATGGGCATACTACTAGCATCTGCCTTAATTCATGGGGGCGTAGTGACTATGCAAGAGCACTTGTGGAAGTTGTTGCTGAAACACCTCTTGTTAATTCGTTTGATGTGGAGATCCCCCTTGATGAGGACAAAGGACATGTTATGACCATAGTGGATATTGAGTATGAATGGCAGCCTCCAAGATGCGGGACTTGTAAAGTTTTCAACCATTTGGAGGCTTTGTGTCCTAAAAAGCAATTTGGTTACCCTAAAAAATTGAGAACTACTGAAGACAAGGGTAAACAAGTTGGTACATTGCCTATGGGTGACACGGGTAGGAAGAATGAGGGTAAACAGGTTGGTATTCAGCGTTATATCAAAGGATTTCGTGTTAATAATCCTAAGACAAAACTTGTCTATCGTGCGGTGGTTAAACCGCAAAGTGTTAATCATGTTAATAGCAACATGGAACAGTCCTCGAATACAACTATGACGCCTTCTCCTCCTGATTCTTCAAAGAATGGTATACCGAACTATATTAATGATGATATCAATTTTAATGAATTAAGGACTTTCGTTGATAAAACAATGGAAGAGGAATCGGTACTTGAATATATTGGGCATAATACAAAGGAGGGTTGTAGTTCGTGGGAAAAATAGGATGAAAAGGTATCGTCTAAGAAACCTAGTTCATCTATGGAAGTTCTCAATGCAGATTCCGATACGGATGGAGATGAAGTGTTCCTACCTGATGATGGATTTTCTCTTCCTAGCTCCTCGTTTGGTGGCGGTCAACAATTGGAAGACGAGATCCTAAATGCTTATGATGACTATGAAGATCAATTTGAAGAATATTCAAGCCTATATCAAAAATTTTGTGACCAATTTGACTTCAAGCTTAAAAGTCGTGGTAGGAAGTAGTTGTTTTTTTTTCTGAGTTCATAAGAACGACATGTCGTTCTTATGTAGTGGAAAAGGATGTAGCAAATCTGTGTTTGCTTTATTTTTGCCTATGTAACGGGCCGAGATAAGGGACTTCACCCTCATCCATTGTACTTAAACGCTTTTTTGGTGTAATGCATTTTACCGGGGTATAGATTCCCTTTTACCCAAAAAAAGAAAGGATTTGGGCTTTCGGGTTTGTCAAGAGTGACATGTTCTTATTTAGGAGTGATTTTAGGTGATGAGGGGTTTTGTGAGGATGATTCGGCCATTATGGATAGTTAGGGTTTTGAAGATTTGATCTGGTTTGAGGTGTGTGTTTTGTTTGTTCTTGATGAATTTGTGAGGATGAGTTGTTGATGGGTTTGTTGTGATTTATATGATTGATAAAATTACAAATTTTTCTTTGAGAAATTGTAATTATCATTTGAGGTTATAAAGTTATGGGAATTTTTAGGGTTTGTTTTCAACATGTGTGCTAAACTTTGTATTTAATGAAAGTCAACAAAGCATGCATCTGACACCTAGAACAGTGAACAACCGTCTATTCAACTGAAAAAGTAGGTGAGAGAAAGATGATGAGGTCATTCTAACTTTTGGATATCCTCTTTTAATATATTTTAATTAAACAACTTCTTTGGAAAAGAAATTATTTTGATTTGAAAATCATATTTGTTTTAAAGCTGACCTTGAGATTGATGTTTGAAAAAAAAGCTGGACTAGGTTCAGGTTTGGTGTTATGTCATGCTGAAATGATTATTGTAATCTTTATCATCATCAATCTTCCAGCGAAGGCGACAAAACCACAAATGCTCATGCAAATCCATGAATGAGACATATGTGATTGCTCAGTTACTTCACTCGAGAGACAGCTGAAGAATTAGATAAAATTATTTTATAAACTGAACTAAAGAAAATGAATTAGTTTTGTTCAGTTCTTGATTTAACCACTATTTGTGCTCCAGCAAAGGAGACAAAACCACACATGCTCATTCAAATCCATAAACGAGACATATGTGATTGCTCAGTTACTTCACTTAAGCAAGCTAAAGGTTATATGCAAAAACTGAACTGAAAGTTTGTTTAATTTTGGATGAAAGCACTGAAGCTTTAGTTTTCTTTAGTCAGTATTGAAGCTTCGGGTTTTGAATCAATATTCAGCATACCTAGTTCAACAATCAATATTTTGAAGTTGGCTCATCAAGAGGCTTGGTGAAGATATCAGTAAGTTGATATTGAGTGGGAATGAAATGTAATTCAATGTCCCCTTTGAGAATATGATCTATGATAAAGTGATATCTGATATCAATATGCTTTGTTCTTGAGTGCAGAATTGGATTGTTTGAGATTGCAATAGCACTGGTGTTATCACAAAATATGGGTACCTTTTCATATATGATGTCATAGTTAGTGAGTTGACTTTTCATCCATAATATGTTGGCACAACATCCAACAGCAACTACATATTCAGCTTCAGCTGATGACATAGCTACAGATTGCTACTTTTTAGCACTCCAGCACATAAGTTTGCCTCCTAGCAACTGACAAGCACCTGAGGTGCTTTTCCTGTCCATTTTGCAACCAGCATAATCAGAGTCTGAGTATCCTTTTAGGTCAAAACCTAAACATTTTGGATACTACAGATCAAGACTAGGAGTACCTTTTAGGTACTTGAAAATTCTCATAAAAACAATAAGGTGGGATTCCTTAGGATTTGCTTGATATCTTTCACAGAGACAAGTTGAGAATTGAATGTCAGGTCTGCTTGCAGTCAGATACATTAGTGATCTAATCATACCTCTATACTAAGTCTCATTTACAGCTTTGCCACTGAGATCAGGTACTAAGTTGTTAGGGGGTACCATTAGAATTTTCACTGATGAACCATTTATGTCATACTTTTTTAGCAGATCCTTGACATATTTTTCTTGGTTGATTGAAATGCCTCTTTGAGATTGTTTAATCTGAAATCCAAGGAAATAGGTAAGGATACCCATCATGCTCATGTCATATCTTTGAGTCATCAGTTTAGCAAACTGTTTGCACAATTTTATGCTTATGGACCCAAAGATTATGTCATCAACATAGATTTGAACCAAGATCACATCAGTTTGAGTTTTGTAGACAAACAGAGTGTTGTCTATCTTTCTTCTTACAAACTTGTGTTCGATGAGAAAGGTTGAGAGAGTTTCATGCCATGCTCTTGGAGCTTGTTTAAGTCTGTAAAGGGCATTGTCCAATTTGCATACATGGTTTGGGAACTCATTGCTCTCAAAACCTGGAGGTTGTTTGACATAAACTTCTTCTTTTAGTTTACCATTAAGGAATGCACTTTTGACATCCATTTGATAAACAATGAAGTTCATGTATGTGGCAAAGGCAAGAAAGATTCTGATTGCTTTAAGTCTTGCAACTAGAGCAAAGGTCTCATCATAATCTATGCCTTCTTGCTGATTGTAGCCTTGAGCTATAAGTCTTGCCTTGTTTTGATGACATTTCCAGTTTCATATCTTTTGTTTTTGAAAAACCATTTTAAGCCAATTATGGTTTTACCATAAGGTGCAGGAACTAATGTCCAGACTTTGTTTTTGGCATGGCATTAACCCATTTTAAGCCAATTATAGTTTATCTTGCATGGCATTAACCCATCCAGGATGCTTTAGTGCTTCAGAAACCTTTTTAGGTTCTTCTTCAGAAATAAAGTCTACAAAGAGACATTCATGAGGTGAAGCAACACTAAGTTCTTTAGCCATGGCTCTTGTGAGCATTCCAACCCCTAGATCACCAATGATATTGACCAGCTCAATGTGTTTGTCTTGAGACTATCTGTCTTGAGGAGCTGGAGTTACCATTGATGGAATGGGTAAGGAAGGATTTAGGATTGGAATTGTATCTTGTACTGAAGTATCCTCTACACTTGGAAGGGATAAGTGTTTAGAGATCTGAATGTCTTTAGTGTTTGGGAGATTATCAATGATTTGTTCATCATTGGTGTAATTGGAATGATTTTGAAGTGTTGAAGTTGACCCTTTTTTTCTTTCTATAATTGAGAATTTTATTTTTGTTTATATTTATTGTTATTTATTGTTCCTCTTAATGTCCGCGCTTTTATCTAGGTTCCTGCAGAATTTTTTTTTTGAGAGCTCTATTTCGTCCTTAATAGAGTCCATATTTCGGCATAATACATACTAGTTGTTTAATAGCAGTTTCTTTTTATGTTATTTGAGAAACAAAGTTTTGCTTAGACTCTTATCGTGCACTGTAACGTAATTTGCTCTCTCATTTATCTTTTCCTTTTTTATCTTAATAAAAGATACGACAGTGTTCGCGTTCTTTATGAAGTTTTTCTCGAGTAGTATATAGTAAGAATTGTAAATAAGTGAGAAAATGAATGATGCTTATTAACGTTACTTCGTCTACGTATCTTGACTCTTTTTATTTTAGTGCGTTGATTTGTTAATATGTCAAATTGGGTCATGCTTTATATATTTTTTGACTTTGTTTTTGTCTTGTAGTATTTTATTATCGTCTTCGTAATTGATCTTTATAGTCATCATAACATTTAGGATCTCCGGTCTTTCAATTATGACCGCGCCACCAAACGAGGAGACCGGAGCTTTTTTTGTGAGCTTATTGTTTCTAGAGGAGAGTATGAGGTGATAATTTTAGTATAAACGCCTTTATTATTATTTCTGTGTGTTAGTGAAATGCATCATCCTCATCCGAGCTATCAGAATCTTGCTTAGAGAACTTCCATAGATGAAGCTAGGTTTCTTAGGACGATACCTTATCGATCATGTTTTTCCTAGAATACATCATCCTTGTATTATGCCCAATTTTTCAATAGTACCCGAATCCTCTTCCATTGTTTTATCAACGAAAGTTCCTTAATTCATCAAAATTGATACATGCATAATATGAGTTCGGCTGTGATCATTTTGCTTTGATATGACTAGTTGAGAAGAAGTTTGTGTTTTTGTATATGATAGGGAACGTCAATAGTTTGTTTGTATTCGAGGTTGGATTCTGTTGCCATGAGTTGTCTTTAACTTATGAGATTGAGATTATATTCTGTGGTTCTAACGATCCCGCTTCCTGTTCTTTTACGTTCTGTGAGACGGTTCTGTTATTTGTTATTTTTAGTACTATTTCTTGTAGTTTAGTTGTAAATTTGGATTTTGAGTATATTTTTAGTTGTACCATTCTTTGAAGAATCAGGAGGAGAAGGCGTCATAGTTGTATTCGAGGACTGTTCCATGTTGCTTTTAACATGATTAACACTTTGTGGTTTAACCACCGCACGGTAGACAAGTTTTGTCTTAGGATTATTAACACGAATTCCTTTGATATAACGCTGAATACCAACCTGTTTACCCTTATTTTTCTTACCCGTGTCACCCACAGGCAATGTACCAACCTGTTTACCCTTGTCTTCAGTAGTTCTCAATTTTTTAGGGTAACCAGATTGCTTTTTAGGACACAAAGCCTCCAAATGGTAGAAAATTTACATGTCCCGCATCTTGGAGGCTGTCATTCATACTCAATATCCACTTTGGTCATAACATGTCCTTTGTCCTCATCAAGGGGGATCTCCACATCAAACGAATTAACAAGAGGTGTTTCAGCAGCAACTTCCACAAGCACTCTTGCATAGTCACTACGCCCCCATGAATTAAGGCAGATGCTAGTAGTATGCGCATCTAATCTAATAAGTTTTCCCACCTTTGCTGCAATCACATCCAGTCCAACCTTCGAATATGCTACTATAGGTACGTTATGCATTTTCACCCATAACGGAACACTAGACACAACCTCCTTCTTAAGTAGTGTATTCGGCATCCATATCTTTAAAATAATGGGGACCAGATTGATTCGCCGAGGACCACCCTCCATAACCTTTTCCATGCCCGCCTTAGTTTCAAACTGAAATAGAAACATGCCAAGATGTGACATGACTCATTTCAATCCAAACCTTTCCTAAGCATGTTCAACATAATTCTCAACCAAGGGGAATGCTAGCCTCTTACCAACGGAGTAACCGTACAAGGTATTCACAAACCTCAATTTAACTTCATCAACTGTCTCCTTAGGGATAGCTATAGCCGATGAAGGTTTTTGATCAGTCTTGTGTGCTCTAAATGTGGGGCTACTAGTATCATTCACCATGGGAATTGAAAGTCCTTTATCAGGACAATTAACAGCCTCCTTAACCATCCCCGTCTGAGAATCAGATTGCATAGTTTTAAGACTATCATTCGAATCCGTAATATGTGTCATAGGTTGCATATCATTAGGCTTGAAACACCCATCTTTATCAACGTTTCTCGCATCCTGCACCCTATCACATACTGGATTCTTCGCTGCATCCGAAGAACGAACACATCTACGGGCCACCATTGGTTTACCATCTTTGCT